>PVKC010024613.1:0-16817 GCA_004027635.1 Crocidura indochinensis | reverse complement strand
CACACTGAAGCGCTTTAGAGGCTAGTGAGAGCCCCTGGAAGGGCCTAGAAAACAAACATTTTCTTATACACAGTTGAATGTGTCAAGGCCAGTTTATGCCAGCACAGCTACAATAATTTCATCTTGGGGGGGGGGGAACTTTTTGTTTTGTTTTGGGACCATGTCTAGAGGTGTTTAAGGGTACGACTGGCTCTGTACTCAGAGGTTGTTCTTGGCGGTGCTCAGAGAACCATATGTACCTAGTGTTTGAACTGTGGGTTCCTGCAGGCAAAGCATTGCTTGACCAGATAAGTTCTCACCTGCTCCAGTCTAGAGAATCTATTTCAAAATTGATGCTCCAAAAACAAATAAACATACCAGGAATCTAATCAGCTTTAAGTAATACAAAGTAGGTGGACAACTTGCTAATAGTAACAAAATATAAGTGTAGCTTTCCTTGATATTTTCCAAGAAAGTAATTAATATACTAAATACATAAATATATATAAATACATATATAAAAGAATGTGTTTGGTTACCTTACCCATGACCCCATCAAATTAATTTACCTGTAAAAGTTGGGAAATTTTTTCTTATAGAGAAATGATATGAAATAATGGAGAGCCTGCTTGTTAGTATACACAATTCCTGCCTTCAAGGACTTTAATAGTCTTAATGAAGGAAAAATTATAGCAAACACTTTTTAAACTTAACTATTTCTCCTAAAGCAAATCTCTACCAGATGTTGAAGCCTAGTGCACTGTTTTCAGTAGTTGTGTTTATTTTTTCTTTGAAATGTGCAACAACAAAAACTTGAAAGATCAGATAGGTTATATAATTTTACTTAGATAATGAATACGAGGAAATGTCTTTAGTTTCTTAATACAATATTATGCTGAGTGAAATAAGTCAGAAGGATAGAGATAGACACAGAATAGTCTCATGCATCTGTGGGATTTAAGGAAAATATAGTATTGTAATAATACTCAGAGACAATAGAGATGAGGTTTGAAGGGACCGGTCCATGATACGAAGCTTACCACAAAGACTGGTGAATGCAATCAGAGAAATAACTACACCAATAACTATCAAGACAATGGTAATGAGTGAGAGAAATAGAATGCCATCTTGAAGACAGGCAGGGGGTGGGGAGGAGGGAGGGAAGGAGGTTGGGGAACATTGATGGTGGGAAAGTTGCACTGGTGAAGGAGGGGTGTTCTTTTTTATGATTAAAACCCAACTACAAACATGTTTGTAATCATGGTGCTTAAAAGATATTATTAAAAAAAGTTCCCCCTCAAAAAAAGATAATAAAATATTTGTCTCATCTAACTCACTTTTTCACTTTTTTTTTTACCAGATAGCATTTTCCAGAAACTTAAAAAGTCTATTAGAATTTGCTAATTATGTTATTAAAGTATGTCCACAAGAAGTATATTTTACACTCTGGCATGTACATTAATCTCTGAATTTATGCTAGCCTGATGATAGCAATTTTAAAATGGAGTTTGCTACAAATTTAAAAAAAAAAAACATGACCAATTGCTGTAGATTTCTTTAAAAAAGAAACTAAAAATGATAACTTGTAACCATCTATATGCAGCCATAAACAATGGGTTTATGAACAAAACATGTTCTAAGCTGACATCAACTAGAGCACAGAATCCATAATTAAGTGTAGTTACATCTATTCAAGATGATTTTAATTACCGTGGTTAAAGGATGTGCTGTTATACAAGAAAGTCTACTCCATAAATGCTAGTTACTAAATGCAGAAAAATACAGGCTGTTAAATAACTGGCTTTCTTTTAGAAGATATGAAACCATTTCACTTATATTACAAAAGCTGAAAAAATAAAAGGGAGGTTCAGTGTCTATACATACAACTCTCTCACCTCCCCTAAGAATGAGAAGTTCAACTCTGCTAGGAGGGTCCTCCCTCAAGTTTGGGGGGGGGGAGGCAGGTGCTCCATCCTGATTGGGATGCCTGGCAGAAAGCAACTAACCATGTTGGGAATATGCTTCAGGTCCTGTCAGCAGAACTGAGTCTCCAGACTCTGGACAGGACAAAGCAAAGAAAGTGCAGCTCATGGTAGCATTTGGAAAATCTGAAGAAAACAGGACTTGGGGACCCCAGGCACATAGAGGGCTGTGCCCTCATCAAGAACCCCAGCTTTGGAAGTAAAACAAAGATTTAAACATACAGTAAAAATAATATTTTAACCATTATCCTATTTTATAGTGAAGGAAGGGAAATGAATGACTGAGACAAAAAATAGGAATGCATCAGACACGGAGATGCCCACAGAGAAGGTGAAACAAGGGACTAAATACAAAGAATCATCCTCATCTTCAGACTCAGAAATAGAAAGAAAAAAATAATAAATTCACACTTATTAATACTATCATTTATTATAAATTATTATAAATTAGAAAGCTGCTTATATCTTCCCAAAACTAAACACAATGTACATCTTGGCTGCTGTGTGTGCACATAATGGAAGAGTTTGTGAAAAACCAGGCACTGCTCGCAGGGTGGGCCAATTTTTGGCAAGTACAGCCTGGGGAGGGACTTGCTGATAACTAAAGTGAAAATGGAGGACCTGGTAGGCAGCAAGCAACTAAATTACCTACTGGAGGTCAAATATCCCTTTAGATTTCAAGTCAAAAGGCCAAATAATCTCTTGAAATAGCCTATAGCACTGAAATTCAGTAGGGTCCACTATCAAATTTTGCATATCAAATAACAAAGTAGGGCAAAATGGTAGCTTGTTGGATCAAATATCTATCAAATGTTTAACGATTTGCCAGTTACTGTTTCTGAGCATTTAGTAAAACTAATATCATGATTTACAATAATTTATTTTTAAGGATCAGTAAATATGCTCAAATACAAATCCATCTATTATTATACTGCCCCTATTTAGTTTAAGGTGATATGTTCGGAGAACAATTAAAATATTATAACAACTTCTAAATTGTCCTCAATATAAACATAGGTACTTTTTTTTTGCTTTTGTTTTTTTGGGCCACACCCGGCGGTGCTCAGGGGTTACTCCTGGCTATCTGCTCAGAAATAGCTCCTGGCAGGCACGGGAGACCATATGGGACACCGGGATTCGAGCCAATCACCTTTGGTCCTGGATCGGCTGCTTGCAAGGCAAACGTCACTGTGCTATCTCATGGGGCCCAACATAGGTACTTTTTAATCCATTCCTTTATATATTTCAAAATCTGCTTCCAAATTTTTAAGTTTATCTTCACAGGTATACAAGTTAGATGTTCTACAATCAACAACTGCACCCAACTGTTACATGCCAAGTGCTGGTAAACCTGCATACAATCTTGTGTGATCATTACAATCACTCAGAAGTTGGGGATCAATATTTTTGTTTGAGTTCAAAGTACCCATAGTTACTTGGTAGAGCCAATGTTCAAACTTGATCTGAACCTAGAGCCTCGGTCTTCAATTCCCCAATGAATAATGATGATGAAATTCTTAGACAAAACACCTAGGTTTTCTGCTGCAGTCAGACTGCATTTAGCAACTGAATACTGTCTTAGCTTGTGACTTGGCTGTATACAGGTGAAAAATCATTACAGTGGGTTTGATGAAGCCAAACCTATCCTGTAAGTCACTGTGACACATGAGCACTGACTCCCACTCTCCTGCCAGACCTGAGCTCAATGTCAGGAAACTGTTGCTCTCCCGGAGCCACACATGACTGTATTTGCAGAAAGTCATTTTAATTTAAAAGCTTGACATTTCCTCTAGCTGACTGCTCAGACATGAGGAATGTGTTAAGAAAGAACAGACACTTTTGCATACTTCAGGAAACAGACACGAGGACAAAATTTATTACCTTGTTCACATTCCACTGGTGCTCAGGGAATGAATTCCTCTAGGCACTCAAGTTTATACTGGGTATAAGCAGCAATTAGCACTTTTCAAGAACTTTTTGTAACATAGTTAGTATTCAAAAAAATTGTTATGGGCCGGAGAGATAGCATGGAGGTAGGGTGTTTGTCTTGCATGCAGAAGGACTGTGGTTCAAATCCTGGCATTCCATATGGTCCCCGAGCTTGCCAGGTGTGTGGAGCCAGAAGGAAACTCTGAGCGCTGCTGGGTGTGACCTCCCCACCCCCCGCAAATTATTGCGAGTCTTGTGAGGCAGATGCTATTTATTGCATTTCACATTTAGACCAAGACAAGAGACATTTAGAATTCAATACTGTCTACTAGAACTCAGCTCCTCTCAGGCTCCCAACCTTTTTTCTGCCCCAACACTATCATACTCTCAAGGTCAGCTGGTATCCTCGAAGCGAAAAATCTTAGGGCAGTGACCAGAGCAAGTAGTGCAGTGGTAGTGTTTGCCTTCCATGCGGCTGACCCAGGACGAACCTCGGTTCAATCCACAGCATCCCATGTGGTCCCCTAGCCAGGAGCAATTTCTGAGCACATAGCCAGGAATAACCCCTGAGAATCATCAGGTGTGGCCCCAAAACAAAGAAACAAACAAAAACTAACGTAAGGGCTGAAATTACTAATCCTTCAGCTGTTGAGAGTTCCTGAAGTCACTATGCAGCCTTTAAAAGGGGGAAATGAGGGCCAGGACATGGCTTAAAGGGTATATATACTCTGCATGAAGGAGGCCTGGGCTCAATCCCTGACATCATATGGCTCACCAAGTATCAAAAAGGGCAACTCCTAAGCAAAGAACCCAGAGTACTCCTTTGCATTGCTAGGTGTGACCCCAAACTAAAAGAAAAGAGCAAGGGAGAGGAAAGGGAACAATGACACACAGGGTAATGGTAGTTAAGTGTCTCTCTCTGGAAAGTAGCAGGATAACAGCCCCTTGGGGTCTGGCCCACATCCCATCAGTCAAGATATTTTCTTTCTGGTGGGGCCTTATTTTTGTTTTTGGACCATACCTGGTGATACTCAGGAGTTAATTCTAGCTCTGCATTCAGGAATTGCTCCTAGCAGTACTTGAGGGACCATATGGGATGTCAGAGATCAAACCAAGGTTGGCTATGTACAAGGCAAGTGCCTATCCACTACTCATCACTGCTTCAGTCAAGAAATTTTCTAAAACATCTATCGGGAAGTCTAGTAAACAGACGCTAAGACCATAGGAAACTAGGAAACTACAACTAAGCTCAAAAGATATAACAGAAAACTAGTATGCCAGAGCAGCCTCAAGTGAGTGGCAAGTCTTGCAGAAACAAGTGGCCTGAAGCCTGAGACAGAAACCAGCCTCCTTGGATGAAGTCATAATGTCACCACTGAAACAATGAATCCCTCATTTTGAATACTTTTTTTCTTTTTTATTTTTCTTCTTCCCCTTCATAGTAGAAGGTTAAAATTAAAATTGCCTTATTTATATTAGCTATCATTTAAATCTTTTTATTTCTTGGTTTTTGGGGTCACACTCAGCTGTGCTCAGGACTTACTCCTGGCTCTTTCTCAGGGATCACTCTGGCTGTTCTCTATGTGGTGCCAGGGATCAAAACCCAGCTGGATGCTTGCAAGGCCATTGTACTCACTGTACTATCTCTCTAGCCCTTTACTCTTGCTTTTATGAAACAGGACTTGGGAAACAGCAGCAGCAGCAGCAGCAGCACTGCAATGAGACCCTGATTGTATGAGTGAGGTTAAGAGTACTACAAAGCAGAAGTCCAGGCATCCCCATCTGATCTCCCATCATGATCTCATGATGTCCATGAGGAAGGCGGGCACTGCATGCTTGAAATGTTTTGCCCCAAAATATAGACAGGGTTTATCTCTGCTTGCCATGCAGGGTACAACCTGAACAGAATCTGTAAACTAAAATCCCTTGTATGCTGGTAAACTTCCTGAATACATCAAGTTCCCCTAGTGACTTCCTGTCACAATGAAAGAAGGAAATCAGTGAAGACTTATCCAGGAAAGTCCCATCAGTGTAATAATGCTGCTGATGGCAGCTCAGAAATACCACGAAGAAGGCTTTGTAATTCCTTTAAGGAAAACACAAGAGTTTTGTGATGAAGCTGTCAAAACAATTATCATACTGGCCTGTCAAGATTTGTTTTCATAGTCACGCATAACTGAGTACCTGCTTCATACCAGGTAGCAGAGCAAGTCCTTTTAAAATAAGAAAATGTAAAATTTGTAAAACATTGCTCTCATTTTCCCAATGGGCCTAACATGTTGAAAGGAAATAAATATTGCCTGGCATGCCTAAAACTGAGATAGTGCTATTTCGGTGACTTTTAGGAAGACTAGAGTACAGGAAGGAAAAAAAGCTACCTGGAATAGTCAAGGAAGACCTTGGGGGAAAAGCAACAGTTGTTTTAGGACACAAAGGTATGTAAGGGGACTAAGCCAAGGCAAAGAAGAGTGGGTAGAAAGAGCACACTGAGTTTTATAGCCAAGGCAGATGCTGCAAGGGAACAAACACTCTGACCAATCTAACAGTGGAGAGGATGCAGAGCAGAAGTGGAAGCTAAAGACATACAAGTAAGCCACTGAAGGACCAACAATTTCTGTTTTCTGAATAAAGAAAATTGGGAGAGACATGCCAGGTAATAATGATGATGATGATGATGATGATGATGATGATAAATAATAATAATTATTTCTTGAAGGGTGATCTTGTAATAGAATTAAGTTTTGGTGGTTAAGATCCAGATTTCCTGGGTTCCAGGCTGACTAGAAAAAATGGAAGTAGGTCCATAAGCATCTGTTCGCTATGATTCTGTTGACCCTACAGATATGGGAATATACTCTACTGTGTGGACTTTCTTCTCTGGTACTATGCTTGTTGAGTAAACAAAGTAGTTATGAGCCAAAATCCATATCTCCTCTCTAAGATGGTGTTTCTCAACTGGGGGACATTTGAACCTCTGTGGGTCCCCAGGGTATTCCAATGGGGCCAAAGGTGAAAAAAAATTACAGAAATGGGGGCCCACAACCTGAGACAAAGGCGCAGTTCTAAAATAGGGGTCCCAGGAAGGAAACAAGGTCAGAATAGGGGCATGGTTGGTAAAAGGCAGGGAAACACTTCTCTAATATATTTATTACCTCCATATCTGCACCAAATCTAACAGACTTTGAATGTTAGATATCTTAAAAAAGTTGACCCCATTTTATAAGATTTAATTCTAGAACTGGTAACATTTCTGTCAAAAACTCATTTATAAAATTCTGAGTTGGGAAGATTGCTTCCTGATTGGTTTCATACCTAATAATAGGTGTGTGTGTGTGTGTGTGTGTGTGTGTGTGTGTGTGTGTGTACACTCCTAAAAGGGAAGATTTGGAATTTGAACAGGTCTGACACAATGGCTCACTCTGACAGTATTTAACATGGCTCTAAGGATCCCAATGATTTAATTTCCAAGTTTTCTAAACTGCCCCATCAGTCCTGAGGGGTGCTGGGTAAAATGGACATGTTTGAGTATGTGTGATTAAAAAATGATTCAGCTGAGGGCCGGGGAGATAGCACAGCCGTAGGGCATTTGCCTTGCAAGCGGCCAACCCAGGATCAATGGTGGTTCAGATCCTGGCATCCCATATGGTCCCCCGTGCCTGCCAGGAGCGATTTCTGAGCAGAGAGCCAGGAATAAACCAGGAATAGCCCGTAAGCATTAAAAGTGGCCCCAAACAAAAATTAAAAATAATCTCAAGATATTTGACTTGTTTAGAGTAGGTATCTGTCTGATAACAACAGACTCCAAACAGGCCAATACAAATTTAACTTGACCTATGGTTTTCTATCATTTTCCCCATGAAGACACACTAAGGAAATTAGCAAGAAAACGCCTCAGGGGCCAGAGCCATAGTACAACAGGAAGGGCACTTTGCCTTGACCAGGGCAGACCTGGGTTTGATCTTTGGCATTCCATATGTTCCCGCAAGCCTGACAAAAGTGATTCCAGAGTGTAGAGCCAGGAGTAATCCCTGAGCACTACTGGGTGTGGCCCCCGAACAAATAAACAATTCTTTTACTGAACTCAGATTTCTTTTCCCCTCTTTTTTTTTTTTTTAAAGAAAGAACAGAGGCTGACCTCATTAGTGACAAGGATATTAAATTTATAATTCAAACTAAACACCACCACAATGTATCTTCTTTATTTTAACTACAGAAGCACAAATTTCTGCTTATTGGGTTTATGTCTCTGTGACTCCACCATATTCAGTGTATCAACACAGTAGATTAACAATTAACCTTGGACTGAGTAAGTTTCATAACTGGAGTGATAGTGGATAGGATGCTTGCCTTGAACAGGCCAACCAGGTTCAATCTCTGGCATCCCATCTGGTCTGCCAAGCACTGTTAGGAGTGACTCCCGAGTGCAGAGACAGAAGTAAGCCCTAGGCATTGCAAATTGGAACGATACAGAGACGATTAGCATGGTCCCTGCGCAAGGATGATACGCAAATTCGTGAAGTGTTCCATATTTTTTTGATTACTTCAAAAAAAAAAAAAAAGAAAAGAAAGGAAAAAACATAGCCATGGTCCCACAGTCCCACAGGGACCAAGCAATATCCTGGCCCAGCCTGTAGGCTTTTGGGTAGTGGCAGATAAGCCTACTGTTTGTGGCCCCTAGCACTGCACATCCAGGTGCATGTAAACACAAAAAAGGACACGCAATGCATGGCAAGCCCCACAACTGAAAAATGGGCAAAAGAATATAGGAGGTACAATCTCTGGAGAATAGAAGGGATCATTAGAGCCATTCCTGGGGAGCACATATGTATAAGGATCACAACCTGATGTGCAACCCTCAGGAAGAAGCAAGCATATGGAAACCAGTCATCATATCAACAAGCAAGACAACGATGATGGGGTAGGCGCAGTGGTGGGCAACCTTTTTTTTCAACTGAGCCAAATCTCTCCAAAACTACGATTGAAATTTATTTTGAGAGCCACACAGGGCGTGCACTGACAGAGGCTAGGAGCAGAGTCCTGACTCCTGGAGCGGCTACCTGGCACACAGAAGAGCCGCATTAAAAAGTGTAAAGAGCCACGTGTGGCTCGCGGCTTATCGACCACTGGGGTAGGGGAAAGGGGAGTGAAAATAAAAAATATTAAACAGATTTCTTCTCAACTGAATAACCATTGCTCTAAGATTTCAAGAGAAACAAAGCTATTCTCAGCTTTCTGGGTGTGGAGGAGGTGGATACAAAGGTATACAACAGGGCCAGAGCAATAACACGGAGGTAGGGCATTTGCCTGGCATATGTCCAACCCTGGTTTGATTCCCAGCATCCCATATGGTTCCCTGAATCTGCCAGGAGTGATTTCTGAGCATAGATCTAGGAGTAATCCCTGAGTGCTGCCAGGTGTCATCCCTCCCAAAACCCCAAATGAACACACCAACGAAAACAAAGGTACACAACAGACTTGACTCCACTAAGCATAGCAGAAAAGCATAGAAAGATCCATGGGGTGAGGCCTTATGGACACAAGGATGAAAAGAGAGCAAGAAATGGTTAGGAATTGAGGATTGGTGGCTTCACAGTTTGCCAATCCCTACTCGCCATCACATGTGAGCACCACTCTGATGGTATCATTTGCCTACTCTGGGTTCTAAATTCTGATTGAGAAAGTGAAGTTGACGAACTTCTCCCAAAGTCTTGCACAGTGCTTAGTCATAATGGGATCTCACAAGACTCAATGAAGCAAAGAATGCAAGCTCTAAAGTATTGAAATGAACAAGGAAAAGGAGGAATAGCATAAATAGTTTGTTTTGCAACCTGAATGAAAGGACAATTCAAGAAAGAAATGATATACGTGTCACCGAGTATTTGTGAAAATGAGCACACTGCAGAGGATACCCCAATGTCCCAAACTGCGAGGCTCGGATGTCCAGACACTAATGCTTACTTTCCTGGGTGTTTCAAGACCTTGCAGAGGCCAGAGTGATTGTATAACAACAGATAGGGTGCTTGTCTTACCTACACAAAGCTGACCCAATTTCAATCAGGTATCCCAAATGGTCCCCTGAAAGCACCAGGACTGATCCCTGAGCTCAGAGCTAGGAATAAGTTCTGAGCACTGCTGGGTGTGACCCCCAAACAAACAAATAGACCTTGCAGAAAAGACTGCTTGGATGAGCCCCTGTGACAGGAAAGACACCCCACCTCTGCTTGAGGAAATTTGAAACTAGCTCTGTGAAAACAAATGGCACAGACTGAAGCACATTGACTGGGCAGCCAGGTCACAGTAAAGACTAGCTGGTCTGCCAGGGGAGTCAGTGGAAGGCACTCTGCAGGCCACAAGGGGCATGGTAGGACCTTGTATAATTTTTTGCAGTATTCAATTTTCACCATAAAATTATGTAATAAGTGCTACAATCTTCATGATCCAGAAGCCAAGAGAGAAAGCTCTCAATTCCTACTAGCCAGTGCCCTTTCATGAAAATGCTCCCATGCTAATAAAGCACAGTTCCAAAGAAAAAAAGAATCAGATAAATGGTTTCACTTTCTTAAGGCTCAGCAAGTGGTGCCAGAACATTCATCTTTGGTAAGAAATTTGGTAGAGTGCAAGGAAAATTAAATGCTCAACATCTATTTAGGTGTCATAACTCACGTTATGACAACTCGTGATCACTGTGTAAATCCAAAGGTCCCCACCTATTCAGCTCAATGACTAACCATGATTCAAATGATCAAGGCACTATAACATTAAGTGACTCTTAGTTCTTGGAAAGGCTATGTATTCCTCTTCAGTACTTCTCCACTTACTTTCCAAATGCAGAGTAACACCTTGTCATCCAACTTTCAGAATTCAATTCTTATCTCTTCCTCTCAAGGCTAAGGCCCAGTTCTAATCTACTTGTACATGAGGTGACAGACCATAAAGTTACAGAGACCCTTTTAGCCTGACTAGAGACTAGACAAACACACAGAAGTCAAGTCCTTAGAAAAGGCCTTAAGTTTAAGACTGTTTATAATTAGCCATTAAAGATAGTGAACATGTAGTCAACCTTTGTATAGTGATTCTATTAGCATATAAAATATTCTCAATGTTCATGCCAGCTTTGCTATGCAGAGCAATTTTTTGATATGAAATAGTTATATCTTTAACTTTTCAAGGTTTTTATGTTTTGGTGGTGATGGTGGTGGTGGTGGTGGGGTTATTTAGTTTCACGCCCAGCAATTCTGGGGAGGAGGGAAATCACTCCTGCCAGGAACAAATAGGGTCTGCTGCATATGAGGCAAGCACCTTTGCACCTGTATTATCCCTTGGTCCCAGCATTTTTTTTTCCTAAAATAAATAAATAAATAAATAAATAAAAGTAGGGCTGATAGAGCCCTTAGCATCAACAAGAGTGATCCCTGAGTACTGAGCCAGGAATAAGCCGAGTGCCTGGAGTGTGCTGTCCTGAAACAAACAAAAAAACCTCAATGAACAAAAATAAAGGTATATTTTATAGATAGTAAGACTAATTTTTGTAGTATGCAATTTTCACCATAAAATTATGCAATAATCACTACAATCAAGATATAAATCTACATACCTGCTAAACTATCCTGTCTTCCCCCATATTTTTTAGACTTGTGCTCAAGGGCTACTTTAAATTAGTACTTGGGAGAGATCTGGTAGTGCTCAGGAGGTGATGAAGTACTGGGGATCGAGTACTGGGGCTCGAGCTTTCCCTAACATGCAAAGTATTTGGTAAGGCCATCTGAACTATCTCCTCAATCCCTCAGTCCTTTTACAGTCAACCCTTTCTCCCAACCTCTTTCAGGCACAAATCTATTTTCTGTCTCAACTCTTGCCATTTCCAGAAGGTCATTAAATGAAAACATAGAGTATGGTTTTTTGCCCCTTTAAAAATATGGCTGTTTTCACACACCACACTTGAACATTGCACACAGATCCGCAATTCCTTGAGGGGGATTCGTAGTATTTCATTATATACATGGAGGTACCAAAGCTTGCTGATGTACCCACTAGCAGAAAGACATCAGGATGGTGTCCAGATTTTGTTAATTTCAAGTTAAACTACCAAAACTTTCCCTCTGTGTAAGCTTGTTTTTATGTGCTTAATTTTATTTGGGTGTATACTTAGGGGGAGTGAGATTATATATATTTATGAAGGCTGATATTGCAGCTATTGTTTTAAAGATACCTTCAAGTGCACTTAGTGAAGCTGGATATAAAATAAATCCCTCCAGGGGCCAGAGAGATAGTATAGCAGGTAAGGATAGGACTGATTCCTGAGAAATAAACCAGAAGTAAGCCTGAACACAGCTGAGTGTGCCCCCCCCCCAAAAAAAACAAGCTCTCTCTTTTTTTTTGGTTTTTGGGTCACACCCAGCAGTGCTCAGGGGTTACTCCTGGCTCCATGCTCAGAAATTGCTCCTGGCAGGCACGGGGGACCATATGGGGTACCGGGATTTGAACCGATGACCTTTTGCATGAAAGGCAAATGCCTTACCTCCATGCTATCTCCTGGGCCCCAGGCTCTCCTTATTTTACAAATTGGTACTAATGTACTGTTTAGATTTTATGTTATATTTGCTAATAACAGATTCATTTACACTGGTGGAAATTCAAACTATTTACTTGCCTTCCATGGCATTTTAAACTATTGATATTTTTATTATTCTACATAATTCCCATTTTAGTAATGACAAAGTAATATCCTTTTAAAACATCATTTCTCAAAGACAAACCTTTGACCATGGATTCTAACAATGAAGTCTCCAAATAGTATTGTGTTGCTATCAGTGTCTTTCTTCAAGTCCATTAGTAGTTGTTTTAAGTATTTTGCTAGTCCCTAACTGAGTACATATATGTTTAGGAGTGTCATTTCTTCCTGATGTATATATTCCTTGCTAGAGTAATGACTCTATAACTCTTAGAACGTTTTTGAGCCTCAAGTCTATGTTATCAATACTAGTATGGCTACTCCAGTCTCTTGAGAGTTGCTGGCTTGAAGAATTGCCTTCCAAACTTTAACTTTGAGTCTGCTTGCTCTGACTATTCAAATGTATTTCTTGTAGGTATCAGAATGTGGGTTCAATATATTAATCCATCCTGCCACTCGTGCATTTAGCCCATTGACACTAGGAAAGATTATTGTTTTGTGCATCTTTCTGCATGTTTGGCATGTTTGTTAGATTTGTCATGCCTTAAAAGTAGCTCATGGGGGCCAGGTGGTGGCGCTGGAGATAAGGTGCCTGTGCTAACCTAGGACGGACCGCGGTTCTATCCCCCGGTTCCCCATATGGTCCTCCGTGTCTGCCAGGAGCGACTTCTGAACAAATAGCCAGGAGTAAACCCTGAGCGTCACTGGGTGTGGCCCAAAAACAACAACAACAACAATAACAACAAAGTAGCTCCTTCAGGGGCCGGGAGATAGCATGGAGGTAAGGCATTTGCCTTTCATGCAAAAGGTCATCGGTTCAAATCCCGGTGCCCCATATGGTCCCCCGTGCCTGCCAGGAGCAATTTCTGAGCATGGAGCCAGGAGTAACCCCTGAGCACTGCCAGGTGTGACCCAAAAAAACCAAAAAAAAAAAAGTAGCTCCTTCAGTTCTTGTAATCTTGTAAAAATGATTTTGAGTTCATGAAGTTCCTGAGCTGTTGTTTATCATTTCTTCAGACCTGAGTGAGAGTCTGCCTGGGTAAAGTATTCTTGGTGAGGTTTTAACTTTACTGATTTTGTTTTTGTTTTTGTTTTTACTATAGACCACCATTATCTTTGTGCCTGGAGGGTCTTATTTGGTAAGCCTGCCAAGAACACTCCTTTGTATGTAATTTCCTTCTTTGAGCTATGGTTTTGTCATTCTGATTACATTATGGGTTCTTTATTTTTTTATTTTTATTTTTTTTTGGTTTTTGGGCCACACTGGTGACTTTCAGGGGTTACTCCTGGCTATGCACTCAGAAATCGCTCCTAGCTCGTGGGGACCATATGGGAAACAGGGGATCTAACCAGGGTCTGTCCTAGGTCAGCAATGTGCAAGGCAAATGCCCTACTGCTGTGCCATGGCCTGATTAGATTATGTTTTAGAGTCTTTTTATTTGCATCTCTTTTAGCTGGTACTAAAGCTTTTAAAACTAGTACTTGGCAGGCCCCAGGATCTGCATGCATGTGCTATCCAACTATGGGAACTTCTCAGCAATGATGTTTTTGACTACTGCTGCTTCATCAGGATTGCCTTCTTGCCCCCGGGACTCCAATGTTTCTAAGATTGTTCTTGAATTCATTACCCCAAAGCCATCTTGCTTGCTCTTCATTTATTTTGAAGCTTTTCCCCGATCTTCTACTGTGGTTTTCTGCACTTCATTTTAGAACTCAATGATTTTGTCATTAGCTGCTATTAGTCTGCTAGTGAGGCCCTCCAGTGAGTTTTTCATTTCACTTTTGAAGTTTTCCAGTTGTGATTTCTATTTGTGGTTTGGCATATCTGCTCTCATATCCTTGTGTTTTGTTGACATTGTTCCTTTGTTTTTTTTGAGTCCATTAAACATCCTAAGCATTTCCACTCCAATGTCCTTTTTTATTTATTTATCTACTTTTGGGGGGGGGGCATATCAGCCAGTGCTCAGGGATTACTACTGGCTTTGCACTCAGAAATTGCTCCTGGCAGGTTTGGGGAACCATATGGGATGACAGGAATCGAATCCAGGTGGGCCACATTCAAGGTAAATGCCCTACCACTGTGCTTTCACTCTGGCTCCCCAATGGACATTTTATAGAGATTATGTAGTTTGGTTACTATTGAATCAGTTTTCAGGATTATAATCTTGGCACACTACACATGGTGTGACTCCTGCACTGCTACATTATGGTTCCCTTTGGGGGATGGTATTTGTATTACATCTGATAATGCTCAGTTACTCCTGGACAGTGCTCACTCTTGGCAGTGCTCAGGGAACAATATGGGATAATGGGGATCAAATATGGGTGGCCACAAGAACCCTACAAGCTGTACTATCTTTATTGCCCCAATAATAAGAATTTTTCATGTTATTTTATAAATATCATTTAATTCATATAAATAAGTGAATAAAATTAGATTTATTAACAAAAAGTAGGGGCACTCAGAGAAGCTGGGCAGTTACGTGGAATTAGACATAGGCAAGAAGCCCAGACAGGTCTGGTCAAATGTCTAACTCCTACTGTATCTTGTTCCTAGAGACATTAATGCTAATTTTATGCACAACTCTGAACAAGGTATTAAAAAGTTGTTTTATAAGAATCTGTAGAAGGCCATGATAATTTCTCCACATGATATTTTAACTGGAAAATGTTAAGTTTTTAAATAGCCTTAGCATATTATAACAACATAAAATCATAAAAGTTAGGGGCTAGAGAGATAGTATAGTGGGCAGGACACCTGCCTTGCAAATGGTTGGCCTGGGTTCAATTTCCAGCAACCCATACGGTCCCAACAACTCCTGAGCATAGAACCAGAAAAAAACTCTGAGCACCATTGGATGTGGTCTAAAACAAAGATAAATAAAAATAAAATTGTTTTTAAAAGCATGTTTTATCTTAAACCTTCTAGTATAAAATAACTATGTAACTATGTAGGTAGTGATGTAACTACGTAGGTAAACAATTACAAGCAACTCTAAAACAACAAAACAGGAAATCTATCATTTGGTTCCTGTTCCTATATTAAAGGTACATTATCTTAGCTTTTGTTTTGTTTTGCTTTTGTTTTTGGGCCACACTTAGCAGCACTCCTGGCTCTGTACTCAAGAAACCACTCCTGGTGGGCTTGGGGGATCACCTGGGATGCTGGGGATGGAAACCATGGAACCCGGGTCTGTCCTGGGTATCCACGTACAAGGCAAACGCCCTACTGCTGTGCTATTGCTCTGGTCCCATATTATCTTAGCTTTTTTTTTTTTTTTTTTTGGTTTTTGAGCCACACCCAGTGACGCTCAGGGGTTACTCCTGGCTATGCGCTCAGAAGCCTGGGGGACCATATGGGGCACGGAGGATCGAACCGCGGTCCGTCCAAGGCTAGCGCGGTAAGGCAGGCACCTTACCTCCAGCGCCACGGCCCGGTCCCCCATATTATCTTAGCTTTTTATGGAACCATAGACAGTATGTTTAGTGAAGATAAAGTCTTCTTCAGTGTAATACATGATGAATAATCCAGGTAGGAAAAATGACAATTTACCAACGGAGAGACTGTTCATTAATTAAAAGTTACTAAACAGGGGCCCGGGAGATAGCAGGGAGGTAAGGCGTTTGCCTTTCATGCAAAAGGCCATCGGTTTGAATCCCAGTGCCCTATATGGTCCCTGTGCCTGCCAGGAGCAATTTCTGAGCATGGAGCCAGGAGTAACCCCTGAGCACTGCCGGGTGTGACCCAAAAACCAAAAACCAAAAAAAAAAAAAAAAAAGTTACTAAACAAAGGCTTTCAAAAATGTGGGCCTACACTGCATTGAACAGACATGAACTTGATAGCCATGGCTCCCCAAGGCCAATTACTCAGACACACCCAGGAATCTTATAAAAATATAGTTCCTAGAAGGAATTCTGAAATAAACACGGTGGTATGGTACTGAAATTACAAGTCTCCAAGGACAGATAAAAAATGTAAATATGTTTCTGCCAGAACTAGAATGCATACTCTTTGCTAAAACCAAAAGTCCTCTTGAAAGCGAAAAAGCAGACCCTTAACTCCAGATTGTGGGTACCAATTGGCGACCCCTAATAAAGGAAACCAGAGCTTCTTGGAAAAGTTATTTGAAGACTGGGGGCAGAAAATACAACTTAAGGTTCGAATCCCGGTGCCCCATATGGTCCCCTGTGCCTGCCAGGAGCAATTTCTGAGCATGGAGCCAGGAGTAACCCCTGAGCACTGCCGGGTGTGACC
>PVKC010024612.1:0-16803 GCA_004027635.1 Crocidura indochinensis | reverse complement strand
GTCCTTACCGAGGGTGGATCCCAGGGAAGTTGCAGTCTTGTTTGTTGGCCAGGTCAGCAGAGAAGAAAGAGAAAAGAAGTATATCTTTATATTATATCTGCTGAGTTTTGATACTTGATGGCAATGTCTATAGAAAGAGATCTTAACTGCTTCAGACTCATGTTACAGTGCTCTTAGAAACAAACAATTAAAAATTATGAGATAGCAAGACTTCCTCATGGAGTTAAGGAAGAATTATTATAATATTGCTGGTTAAACTGTGTGTCCTACAACTATAGTTCTTAATAGCACTTCTTTTGCTGTGTCCCATATCAAACAAGTAAATTGCATCTATGATAAGAATGGAGAGATAGCTTTTTTCTCAACATCTTTTACATAGTTAATATTTAGTATTAATAGCCTTGTTTTCATAGATCCAGTAAGATGTGATATCTTGTTAAAAGATGCTAAAGAGATGCTCATCTATAACAGTAGCCACTTATATTCTTGGAACCTCAAGTAGAGATCAATGAACCCCCAAATTCAAATGTTGTAAGTGAGTCTTACAGAGCTCTAAATATTTGCCATATTGGCCTGCCTAACTTGCGCTTTAGTTGCTCTGAGACTGGCTTTATATCCTAATACCCCAAACTGTGGATCCCACTGAGGGTCTCAGATGGACCCTGGGGCAGGCTTTGTGTCACCCAGACTAGACAAAACACAGATTATGGGAGAGTTGGGCCTCAAGTACAATGATTACAAAGGCAATATCTTAAAGTGACAGCCACAATTAGAAAAAAAAATGAAAGAAATGGAGCCTCTATCTCCTCTATCTCCTCTAAAAGAAGAACGTTTTAGGGTAGACAAACTAAAAGACTGGCCTGAGACCAAAGGATGAAAAATATGACCAAATGCTTCCTGGGAAAGGGCACTTGCTTTAATTTAACTAAATCTATGTTAAAAGTTACCACCCCAAGTTCTTACAGTACCTATGAAAAATAACAGCCACTTTAACTAAAGACAGTTTGTTATGTTAAATTTAAAGGTTGAGAAAATATTATGCTTCATTTCAAGGACATAATTTTGGTGTAAAAACCATTTTTTGGACCCATAGAGGTATAATAAGGTCCCTAGTTGGAAACTAGCATAAAATCAGTCACACTGTTTTAAAGCACTAAATAGGTTTGGCTCTAGGAAATTTGGTATGTTCAAAATTATTAAATTGAGGTCTTGATCATCTGTAATTGCTTTAACAAAAAGAACCCCCCTCTCTTGTATAAAGGGTATTGATTGGATAATGTGAGGACTACATGTTTGGATTCCTCCCTTTTACCCCCTCCTTGGGATTTAGAGAAGTCTCAATTTCAGAAGAAAGAACTTTTTAACTTTCCTCTGGATTACTCTCTTGATACCATTCACATCAATACTTCTCCCTGTTTTCCTCTCTGTTCCAAGCATGGCTCCATACTAAGCCCATAATGAACCCTGTCTGAACACTGGCAAGCAATATTTTTTCTCACTTGAATTTTAGTTCCTTTTTCTATATGAACAACCCTATGTGCTTGATTGAGACTATCTTTTTTTTTGGGGGGGGGGGCTGTCCTTGAAAAAGCTTTCTTGCCATGATTATGCCTTGTTTACCTGTCATAATTTTTCACTCTCAAGATTTTTCCAAAATCTAATTTAATTTTTTTTGTGGGGAGGCACACCCGGTGACGCTCAGGGGTTACTCCTGACTATGTGGTCAGAAATCGCTCCTGGCTTGGGGGACCATATGGGACTCCGGGGGATTGAACCACAGTCAGTTCTAGGCTAGCTTACATTTACTCAAAGTTATTTCATAGGTATGGCTGCAAGTAAGCCTGACCCAGGAGTGGCAGTGTTTCTCTGCTGAAGAACTTGTGACAGAGGTCGTGACACCTACTCAGATGTGTCTGGCAAGTTACTGGGCTGTTTGGGGACCTTATCGCTATCAGTGCTACCTCTGCTATTGTGGGCACAGCTCTTCAAACATCAGTTCAGACACACGATTTTGTCAAAATAAGGCAGAATGACTCTCACCATCTCTGTCCAGCATCTCTGGACAGTCCACACCACAGTCAAATACGATGGTGAACAATTGGACAATTTTCAACAAGCATTATTTTGTGATGTAGGAGAAGGTTGATATCTTAGAATAAAAAATGGGACTGTTTTGTGACTGAAATAGTTCCTCCTTTTGTGCCACCCCTAAAGATATATATATATATTTGCTCATACTTGGAACCTGACGGGAAATGTCTCTAGACATTCATGCCTTTCAGAATGAGATTGTTTTAATGTGTAAAGATAAATTCCCAGTCATTCATTATAAGAATTTACTCAGGGGATTGCTAAGATCATGGTGGCAGTCTTATTCACATTGTTGGTATGGCCCTATTTATAATGGTTTATTTTTGTTTGTTTTACTGATTCTGTGATATTATCTTCTCCAGAGAATAATAGCTCATGCATACAACATAGCCCTTCAAATCTATCTCAATTTCTTGAGTTTTGCAAATAGAAAAGGAGATGTTGGATCCCTCCATTGTGACACCTTTCTCAAACCACTTGGCTGATGGAACCCCATAGAGCAACTGTTCCTGGGAAACTGCTCTAGGGATTCTCCTTGAGGCAAAAGCTTTGGAGAAACTGTTCCAGAGATAAGGAAGGATAGCACAAAAAAGGGTACCATCCTCCCATGATTAGTAGTTATTCTTTTATTTGACTCCATGCCATCCTTCATCCCTCATAGAGAGCTCTGGTTAAGAAGGATTACCTATCAATTATTATGATGCTCTTTAGATATTCCTAAATGCTATATATACCCAATGTAAATAATATATAATATACTATATATACAATATATAATATAATATATATATACCCAATGTTTATGTTTAACATCTCCCTGGCACCTCGCATCCCTGGCTGCTTGTCTTTGATGCCCGTAGCCCTGACACCCTACACATATTCCATTTCCTCTTGTCCTATATAAGCATTGTTAGAATGAAATAAAGTGTTTGTGGTCATCATCCTGGGACCTATTCTTTCCCAGTAATCAGTTTGGAGGAACATACCCCATCTTGAATACACCAGGTGGTGGAAATTTGACTCTCACTGAGCAACTTAAAAGTAACATCTCTGAATTTTGCTCCCAATTATGCAAAAATAAATGTTTATAGTAATTATACCATCAGAAAGATGTGATGATTAAATAAAAATGTATAGACATCATGCTGATAGTCTATAAATAAATAATATCGGTTCCATCAGTATAAAATACATCACATATTACAGATTGAATGAAGATATGTCATGACAACTTTTTTTTCTTTTGATTTTTTTTTTTGGTCACATCCAGTAATGCTCAGGGGTCACTCCTGGCTCTGCACTCAAGAATCACTCTTAGCAATGGTTGGGGGACCATATAAGATTCTGGGGATCAAACCTGGGTTGACTTCATGCAAGGCAACTGTACTATTTCTCTGCCCCTCATAGCAACTTTTAATATATTGCAGTCCCATTTTTAGAAGGTTAATAATAAGGTAATTGTTATCAATAGGAGGTGGAAGATGTCAGTGGAAGACGTGATGATGTAATCTGCATTATTATATGATGACGGAAACAAAATGTATACTATGAATAGCTGGTAGAATACAACCAGAGAGACTCTCACTTAGGGAAAGATTCATATTTCATCTTCCCTCCAAGTTGATCCCAGTATCCCACCCTTGTCTTATCCCCCTGCATCCACCCTGTAGTGATATGCTTTCTGCTAAAGACCAGTTCTGTCTCTGTTGCCTTTAGGAAGTCTGTTATTTATTCTCTATAAAATGCAATTTATTGTTTATTTGCTATAAAATGCAATTTATTCTCTATAAATACCTGGCTTGCATTAATTGAGTTAATTAAGTGAGATAATGTATGAATACAGAACAATGCTTGATTCCTAAAATGAACTGTTATTAAAAATGAGAAAAGTGACAAAATAGTCAGTTACTTGTTTTTGTCGATGTGAGTTATCATTTTCCCCTTGTTCCATTTTTACATCTTTCATATAACACTTGCTAGGTGTTGCCTTGTGCTGTTATAAATATTTCATTTCAAAATCTACATACACTGAGAAAATATTCAAATGTAAGTATTTTAGTCTTCTTCCTGAGCCCTTGAATATAAATGATATTTGTGTCTGTAGGGTCTCCTGTTAAGTTCACTAAGGTTGAGGATAAAGATAGACAACTGAAGCTAATCAAGGACTAAGATGTCTTATTCAACTATGCAGAGGGAAAACAGAAGAAGGGAAGGTGGGTTTTTGCAGAGAAGGTAAGGGTGATGCGGGAACAATAAATGCTTGATGAGCCCTAGCTTTAAGAGACTAAAGATAATTTCTTAGTTTTGCAGACATTTACAAAAAATACAAGTTTTCACCATTGCTAAAATTTCAAACAATGTATGTTAGTTATAAGCTCATCCTTGGCCTTTTAAAGTTTTTACCTCAACCCTATACTGTTAATTTAACGTTATTCTTCCAAATGTTTTCCCACTTATTTGTTAAATCTGTGTGTACTAAATAGAACTATTTCATGTATATTATTATTCTATAATGATTTCTATTTTTTACTTAATAGTAGATCTTGAGGATTTTTATGTATAATTTATAAATTTATTGTAATTTAAATATTACTCACCATTTATACATGTTGATGTCTATTGCATTTCTAATCTATACCTCATAAGATGTTGAGATGGAATTTAACAGGTTGATAATAATAATATATAAAAAGGCCATTTTATAAGAAAATCTAAAAATACTATTCATGAAAGGAAAAGATATAAATAATTTATTGTCAAATATTAAATGTTCCTCCAAGGCTATACAAGTATTATTTTAAGAACAGACACACTATCAAGAAAACAGAATAAAGTTTAAAGATCCAACAGTTGAACTTAACCGTTTTGTATAGTAATTTTTTTTTCTTTTGGTTTTTGGATCACACCCAGCAGTGATCAGGGGTTACTCCTGGCTCTGTGTTCAGAAATTGGCATCATGGAAAACAAAAGGCCCTACCTCTGTGCTATCACTCAGAACCTGAAATTTCTGAAAAGTCTGAAATTTCTGAAAAGTCTGAAATTTTTTGGTTTGTTTGTTTTTGGGTCACACCAGGCAGTGCTCAGGAGTTACTCCTGGACCTACGCTCAGGAATCACTCCTGGCAGGCTCGGAGGGACCATATAGGATGCCGGGATTCGAACCACTGTCCTTCTGCATTCAAGGTGAATGCCCTACCTCCATGCTATCTCTCTGGCCCCCAACACTGGGACTTTTAAGCTAGTTAGTATTCCAAAATTGGCTAGTCATAAAAAGAATGCTTTTGTCTTGAATCCAGGCTCTTACATAAGAAAGCAAATGTACTACCAATAAGAAATATTACCAGGTCATGTTTTTAAATTTTCTTTTTCTCTTAGGTGTTACTTTATATCCAAAAATGGGCAGGAAGAAACATTATATGTTAGTTTTAGGGAAGTAAAGCTATAATGCAAAAACACTTTAAGGAAGACTGTTGGGAACTTTTAGAAAGAATTGCAACTCTTATTTCTTCTACTGGCAAGCAAAACATCCACATGAATTTAATGTGTAGCAGAATTCTTAGAGTGAACATAACATCAGAGTCCTAAAGACACAAATCTAACTACAATTTTCAGGTGCTGATGAAATCCTTGATCTGGTGACTTCCTATGAACATATGTAATCACTCTTTTAGCTTCTATTAATCAAGTTATGTGTCTCTTATAGTGGAAAGTAATCACAATAGATTCAGAAGCATTGAATAGACATCGATTAATACTAACATTGATTAAGCTCTTTCTTTAAGTCTTGGTAGTCTAAGTCATAGATTTTTAAATTCTGTGGAAGATTGGAGATACCTATTAATATTTGTTTTTTTACCTTGTTTGTTAACATAATGAATTACAAGAACAGATCTTAACTTGAATTATTATTAATGCTATGGATAAATTTCAGTAGCTTATCAAATTGGGTTTTATATGCTAATAGTTAATATGGTACTTATTGTCTTCAAGCTTAAATGTACAAGTCTCCTTTTATTTTTCTCTCCATATTATATCAACTTTGTAAAATGAATAAACTAGCTTTCCATATATTTCCATTCCTTAGTCAGTCAGAAACTAAATATATTTTTTGAATAGTCTTAAGACAGAGTTTTCCACTTTACTATTTTTAAAGATTCTGCAGTAAAGACCTTAAAGACTTTTCATGATAGATTTTGATTTTATTTAGATGCAACCTTATGATGGAAAGAATATAAGAAGTAGCAAGACCTTCACATATTTGTGCCCAGCTTGTCAAATATCTTAGTACTTATCTAAATTAGTCTATTTGAAGTTTTATTTTTCCTCCTTTGTTCATGTTTCTAGAAAATGAGCTATTATATGTAGTAGGTGCTCAAATTTTTGTTCAATGAACTAATTTAAATAAATCTTCAGAAACTAATGCTAAAACAAGCTTCTTACTATGTAGCATTTGTAAGCATTACAAAGCACATAATCTGACCATGCATTTATTTAAGAAAACTTGAATATCTGTCATAGGTTGAACACTATGTAAATGACTGGTGGTTATATAAAATTTGGATACAGGGGGCCCGGGAGATAGCATGGAGGTAAGGCGTTTGCCTTTCATGCAAAAGGTCATCGGTTCGAATCCCAGTGCCCCATATGGTCCCCCGTGCCTGCCAGGAGCAATTTCTAAGCACGAAGCCAGGAGTAACCCCTGAGCACTGCCGTGTGTGACCCAAAAACCAAAAAAAAAAAATTTGGACACAGAAAATTGGGTTTCAGGCATAAAATGCTCATCAACATTCACCAGTGCAACTTTCCCAACACAAATGTCCCACATTTCCCTCCTCCCTATTCCCTGCCTATCTTTGAGACAGGCATTCTAGTTTGTCCTTCCAGTCCTCATTCTATGCCTCTGGATATTATTACTATATTATCCCTTTTTTTTTTTTTTTTGGTTTTTGGGTCACCCCGGCAGTGCTCAGGGGTTACTCCTGGCTCCATGCTCAGAAATTGCTCCTGGCAGGCACGGGGGACCATATGGGGCACCGGGATTCGAACCAAGGACAATTGTTTCCATATCTATCCATGGATAGGCAAATTTAATAATTTCATTTTTATAACAGCTGCATAATATTCCATTGTGTATATGTACCACAGTTTCTTTAGCCACTCATCCGTTATCAAGTATCTGGGTTGTTTCCAGATTTGTGCTATTGTAAATAGTGCTGCTATGAACATAGGAGTGCAGAGGTCATTGTTGTATTATGTATTTAGATCCAAGGGTATATTCCTTGGAGTAGTATTGCTAGATCATATGAGAGCTCAATGTCCAGCTTATATTTTTTAATAATTTTTATTGTGAATAAAAATTTTAAAGTGAACTATAAGTCTTTCACAATAATATTTAGGGTAAATAGTGACAATGAATTAGAGCCATTCTAACCATCAATGTTGTCCTCCCTCTCTCCACCCCCATTCCCAGAATGCATCTCATACCTCTCTTCTTTGCCCCATGCTCCTAGTGTAACAGGTCTTCTTCGTGTATAGGTTGTTGTAGATTGGGTATCAATTCTGGTGGTGTTGACTTTGGGTTTGGCACTTAAGTGTGATCTTTTTGGTTTTTGGTTTTTTGGGATTTTTTCTTTGTTTATGGGCCTCAAAGGTGACACTCAGGGGTTACTCCTGGCTCTACATTCTGAAATCTCTCCTGGCTTGGGGACCATAAGGGATGCTGGGGAATTGAACCCCGATCCGTCCTAGGCCAGCCACCTGTAAGCACCGCTCTGAGCCCTGGTCATTTAATCATGTCTCCTCTACACATTATATTGACTAAAAGCACTAGACCCAATAAGATTTAGTAGTGAATAATAAAATGAGTTAAGATTACTAAAATTTTAATTCAGTTTTTTGATTCATTTTGCCACTCTGTTTCTTAATTAGTCCATTGATATTGAAAGAGATTATTTTCATGGAATTTAGTGTCATCTTTTAGTAGGAGTTTGGTGTGCCTGTGGTCTGCCTTCAGTTCATCCTTTAAAGCTGGTTTTCAGTATATAAAGTTTCTAAACTTTAGTTTATCTGTGAAGCTGTGTATCCTTCCTTCAAACCTGAATGTAAGTCTGACTGAGTGAAGTTCTCTTGGTGATGCATTAATTTCATTGTTTTTTTACTATATTCCACCACTACCTTTGGGCCTTGAGGATTTCTTGTGACAAGTCTGCTGTTAATATTAGGGATGTTCTTTTGAATGTAATTTCTCTTTTAGATCTTGATGCTTTTAGTATCCCATCCCTATCTATGGGTTTTGTCATTGTGACTAGGTTGTGTCTTGGGGTGCTTTTCTTTGGATCTCTTTTGACTTGTACTCTTTGGGCATTGTACTCTTTGGTTGCATGCCCTCTTTAGCTCTGGGAGTTTCTTTGCAATGATGTCCTTGATTATTGATATTTCATGGGGATTTTCTTTCTGGATCTCTGGGATTCCAATGATTCTGATGTTGTTTCTGTTGAGTTTATCAAAGACTTCTATTTTTTGTTTGTTCACATTCTTTGAGGACTTTTTGATTGTTGTTTTGAGACTCTTTTCCAACCTCTCCTGTTGTATAGAGTGGTTATGCATCCCATCTTCCAACTCATTAATTTTGTCTTCAGCTGCTTTTACTCTATTCAACAGGCTTTCCAGGAAGGTTTTCATTTCATCTGTCAAGTTTTTTAGCTCTGTTATATCAGTTTGAAGTTTTCTTCTTTCTACTATCAGGTCCTCCTGATTCTTATTTGTGGCATGTTCATTTCGTTTCGTGTTTTCTTTGAGTTCTATGAACATCCTCCATATTTCTTCCGTAAAGTCCTTATCTGGGAGGCTAAACAGGTGGTGGGTACTTTTCGGAACTACATCAGAATTAGCATATTCATTCTCTAAGCCTAGTGGGGTCCTGCTTTGTTTCCCTATTGTTGCAGTTGTAGTGAGATATTTTCTATGCCCCATGCTAAGATTCCTTGACTAGGAGGATCGGAGTTGAACAACTCCATCGGCTCTTTGTCTTGGATGCTGCGACATGGGTTCTGGGTGCCAAAGCTTCAGGGTTTGCTGCTGTAGCCTTTTTCTGGAAGTGTGTTTCAAGGCTCTGGATGCCTGTCTCGGATTTTGCCTCTTATTTGGCCACCACTAACTTGGATTCCTCTTTATCCTTCCTTCCTTCCTTCCTTTTTGCTTCCTTCCTTCCTTTCTTTTTTCCTTCCTTCCTTCCACTTCCTTCCTTCCTCCTTCCTTCCTTTTTTCTTTTCTTTCTTCTTCCTTTATCTCTTCATTTCATTCATTAATTCTTTCTCTTATTTATACTTTTTCTTTTCTTTTTTTCTCTTTCTTTCATCCTGTCTTTCATCTTTTAAAATTTGTTTTGCTTGGGCTGAAGCGACAGCACAGAAGTAGGGCATTTGCCTTACATGCAACAGATCCAAGACAAACAGTAGTTCAAATCCCGGTATCCCATACAGTCCCCCAAGCCAGGAGTGATTTCTCAGTGCATATCCATGAGTAACCCCTGAACATTACTAGGTGTGGCCCAAAAACAAAAGCAAAAACAAACAAAAACAAACAACAAAAATTTATTCTGGTTTTGGTATGTAGGCCACACCTAGTAATGTTCAGGGGTTACTCATGGATATGTTGGTATGTCTAACTTCCTGGTTTGAAGATTATTCCCTAAAATTTTAGGTCAGTGAACACACAGGTAGATGATGTGGTTCTCAGAGAATGTCCATAAGACCTTTTAATGCTAACTCACCTATTGTGTAAAGGAAAGGCATAATCATTCATTTATTTTTGTGAAGATGAGCCAAGAGTATTGCAGAAATAGCGAGGGTTCTAGACAGAGTCAATCTTATTTGACTCATACTCCAGCAATCCTAAGAACAAAGCCTCTTCCACTGATTTATCTCTGTGATCAAGAACTAAAAGTTTCCACCAGAATGAAGTATCTAGGAAGTAGCCAGATACAAAATGCTCTGTAGTTCAGCCAAGGCACCAAGCCAAAAGGGAATTCCAGACTCATTCTTCAAATCCAGTTTTACAACTTGCATATTGTTTCCTTTTCACTTGTTACATCAAGTTAAAGTTATTTTTCATTCCTTAGTTCATTACACAATCCCTGATGATGAAATAAAACTAAATTTAGTTGTAAGTCTTAATTGTACAGAGACATTCGAGACTGCTCTGTGACTGTTTCACTTTTTAAAAGGTATGGAAACTACTTCAGAGATAGGAAACTTTCATAAAAAAAACTTTTATGAAAAAAGAGACAGTAAGCCTCAATAATATGTTGCCTGTTCGTTTCTTCTCAACCTAGGTCTGACTCAATCCAGCCCTTAGATTTATCAATCCTGTGTCTAGCAGCAGCAGCAGCAGCAGGACTTTTGGTCTCAGGACTACAAAGGGAGAGGTTGGCCTGACCCTATGAATTGACTGGCACATTAGCTTTCTGAAGGGCACCTCTCAGGCATGGCAAGAAGCACAGAGTTTAGGAGCCTCTGGTTGTGTGTCTGTGTGTGTATATGTGCACTCACATGTGCACTTGGATGTGTAAATTTGGATTAAAGGTACAGTTAGCAAGAGTTAGGCAAGGTTCCCCTGAGACATGGCACAGCCTCGAAGATCCTGGTTTGATCAGAGGAAAACTAAGGAATGTGCCTCATCAAAGGCCTGTAATAAGACATTGATGGCATAAAGGAGGGAAAAGGAAGAGTGAAGAATTGGAAACATATGTCATATAGATCTTAGTTGTTCACTTTCCCTCTTTACACCACATTGAAGACCCAAATATGGATTTGCAGAGACTGGAGTGAGAGTATAATAGGTATGACTTTTGCCTTGCATGTGGTCATTGCAATAATAAGCATACGACTTATTAATACTAATTAAAATAATCATAATTTTATGATTATAGTAATTAATAATTAATTAATAAAAAGGCTTGAAATAATAAGCAGAGTCAAAAATAGATGTAAATATATACCTCATAAACGGGTAAAAACCCAGGTTTGATCCACAAACCCCATGTGGTTTCCCAAGTCCTACCAGGATCGTGATCCCTGAGTGCAGAACCAGGAGTAATCACTGAGCACTCTGGGGTATGGGCCCCATCTTCTCACTCCTACCCCCCCAAAAAAGAAAGAAACTAAATTTACTATCACCAAGTCTGGGCAGAACGAATTGGGTACTGAGTGAGGATGAAAGAGGGGAAGCAGGGAGAAACTGGGGAAGACAGACTTCTGGATTACAGGCTTTTCTCATAGTGACTCTAAGACTTCACAGGAATTCTCTGGGTGGCTCGGCAGAATTTCTTCAATGAAACTTGAAGTTCTGAAGATGCTTGATATTCTGCTATGAAGAGTATAGTTTTTGAGCCAATCTTCCTCATTTTATGTATCCTCATTACCTTCCAGTCTCATTCTTTTCTAATAGACTTTTATTCAAGTATAGTCTTTTTTTTAATATCTTTATTTAAACACCTTGTTTACAAACATGAATGTAGTTGGGTTTCAGTCATAAAAAGAACACGCCCCTTCACCAGTGCAACATACCCATCACCAATGCCGATATATACCTCCCCCTTCCCTGCCTGTATTCAAGACAGGCTTTCTACTTCCTTCACACATTGACATTGTTATGATAGTTCTCAGTGCAGTTATTTCTCTAACTGTACTTACCACTCTTTGTGGTCATCTCTGGGAATTATTTCAATTCAAGTATAGTCTTATATTTATTCAAGGTAAGAAACATTTGTGTAGCCCTGGTGGCCGCCACCACAATTGTTTTGAATATTGCGTTATGACATCAAGTACAATATGACACTTATTCCAGGTAAGAAAAAAATCATACTAATGAGGCCAGGATTTGAATAAAATGACCAATAAATATCAACATTTTTATAAACTCATAATACTCATCCTTGACTGACAACCCAAGTAGGTACTCACAAATAATATCCACATTTATTGATTATGATCTATTTCTGTCTTAGGACCAACTGCATTTTCATTCCAGTGGCCACATTTTAACTTATTGTCTCTTTAGTTCCTTCTTTGCTGTGGCAATTTCCCAGCAGCAGATTTTTCTTATGTCATTTCCAATATCATTGTTTTTTTTATTCTTTTTCAATATTTTGTTCCTAGTCTTAAAAAAGATTATTTATGGGGGCTGGAGAGATAGCATGGAGGTAGAAGTAGGGCATTCGCCTTGCACGCAGAAGGATGGTGGTTCGAATCCCAGTATCCTATATGGCCCCCCAAGCCTGCCAGGAGTGATTTCTGAGTGCAGAGCCAGGAGTAACCCCTGAGCTCTACCAGGTGTGACCCAAAAACCAAAAAAAATTTTAAAAAGTTTATTTCTATTTAGTATTGAACTTGTTTCCAGTGACCTTGATTCTTTAAAATATTCTAATCGTTTCCTAAAATTTTCTTTGTAGTTTATATGGAATATAATGTATATTTTATAGATAATGAAAAAATATTTGAAACAGCAAGATACTTAAACAGTACCATCACAAAGATTCAAATTTAAAATATATAATTATATTTACAAAAAAGGTGATAAGAGTTATTAATAAGAAGTATGAATATGATATAAAAGGAGCCAAAGAGATGCTGCTAGTCCAGGTTTGATCTGGCACCACTTGGTTCACGATTACTACTGGGAGCAAAGCAAACTCCACCCCCTCACTTTCAATACAGAACAAGGAGCAGCCCAGCACTGCTATGTGCCCCAAGCTACCACAAAATGAGTAAAACTATAATTAACTGCCATACTAAAATCTCTACAATTAGAAAGGCTTGCAATAATAGGCATGGGCAAAAATAGATGTAAATAAATACCTCGTAAACTGGTAAAATTGTAAATTGGCACAAACATTTGAAAAATATTCTTGAAAGTATATATCAAACCTGAATATATGTAGTCTGAGTCAATATTTTATCCTAAGCACATATTCATCAAAAATATATGCAATTGTTCATTGACAGATATAAATGATGAGCATTTTTTCATGTGCCTGTTGGCCATCTGTTGGCCATTACAATATTTTCTCTTTTTTTCCCTTTTTTGGGGGGCAGGGTCACACCCGGCAGTGCTCAGGGGTTATTCCTGGTTCTACGCTCAGAGATCACTCCTTACTGACTATATAGAAAGAGGAGGTACAGTAAATGCACCCCATATGCACCTCAACACAGGCCCTTTGCCTGGTCTGTATTGTGAATTGGGGGACAAAAAAAATCTCTCCTGGCAGGCTCAGGGGACCAAATGGAATGCTGGGATTCAAACCACCGACCTTCTGCACACAAGGCAAATGCCTTACCTCCATGCTATCTCTCTGGCCCCATTACAATATTTTCTAAATGAATTAGACACTACTACAAATGAATGAACACAACATAGATGAATATGGCAGACACACAACTGAGTGAAAGGTAAGTCAGTATAATGGCTATGGCTTTTGCCTTTTAAGTGGTGGCCTGGGTCTGATCCTGGTACCACCTATGCCTCCAACACCCCACGAGGAGTGATCTCTGAGAGTAAAACCAGAAGTAAGTCTTGAGTACCAATGATTGAGGCCCCAAAACAAACAATAAAACAAAAGAACAACAACAAAAAAACCCTAATGAGTGAAATAAATCACTTAAATTTCAAAAGTAGGAAGTATTAATAGAAGGTAATGATGGAGAGGTTGTGGTGAGAGAGAATATTATTTGAAAGGGAACAGGGGGAAATTTCTGTTCTGTTTGTAATATTACATATCCACTTAATTTGTGGAATAAATCAAGTGTAATTTACTTTTTGATCTATATACTTAGTATTTGTACATGAGTATTCCCTACAAACATTTTTCAAAATAAAGGAAGAGGAGATTCTCCCTTTTATGCATTTAAATACTCGGATTTTAATCTCCCAAATTATATTTGAAAGTTCTTTTAAACTCATTTTTCAAATAACTGCTCATGAATTTTTAAATAATTTTTGCTTTGTTCAACTTATCATTTTTAGCATTTATTTTTATTTTTTTCCACAGAATTATTTATGGTACATAGTGTACATAGAGACAATGAATGAGGGGCATTCCCACCACCAGTGTTGTCCTCCCTTCACTCCCGTTCCCAGCATGCATCCCATATCTCCCTTCTTTTTCCCCCAGAATACTAGTGTAACTGGTCTCTACTTTATAGCTTGTTGTAGATTATCTATTCTGTTGTCGTTTGAGATAAAAATGATAAGAAAAAAAGGAAGAAAAAATTTGGTAGCAACTACCAAAAACAGAAAGAGAAAAAGAGAAAAAAATGCACCCAGATAATAAGAAAAGAAATCACTAAATAATAACCACAGGAGTGAAAAGGGAAGAGAAAAGTGGAAGAAAAAAGAAAAATAAAATAAAGTAAAAAAAAACTAACAAATCAAAACAAAACAATAAAAAGAAGGGGTGCTGGAGTGGCAGGGTTTGGCATTCCCTCCACTTTTTTTTTCATCTTTAATAAGCCTATTCCTTGAAAAATTTCATTGACGAAATGAAATGACTGTACATTTGCTTTCTAATAGTCTTGAGTTGATTCATAATTCTTCCGCATAGGTCACTCTATTAATGAAGAGGAAGAACCTCTTCCTGTCTGTGAAATTAATTGCAAGCTAGCTCCAAATTCAGATACTGATTTCAAATGAAATGAATTTGGTTCACATTTTACTTTCTAAATGTCTCTGTCTCTCTCAAAAACCTCACTGACCAAAAGAAACTGATACAGGGACTGGAAGTAGTTCTCTTTACCACAGAAAGGAAGAAATGTGTGCAAAAACTATCCCACAGAAGGAAGGAGTAAAAATGGGAGCTTCAAATAATCAAGAAAAAAATCACAAGAACTGGCCCAGGACATTAATCAATGTGACCCCTACACACATATATAAATTGTTCTTATTATTGTGATAAAATTTGAAGAAATTAGGGGAAATGAAACTATATTACAAAAATAAAATAAAAAGATGTTGTCTAACAATGAAGGCAACTTTAACGCACTCATGGGTGATTGTGCTGTGATTATCAACAGATCTCCAAGAGTAAGAGCAGAAAAATCTTTGCTAACTCTGAGCCATAAGAGCCAGAGGGAAGGTTCCTGCCTTTCTAGCTCCATTACCTTCAATATTTCTGTTCTGTCTGGGCATAACACAGGTCTAGTCTCTACCCAAAAAACTCTTATATTAAGTCTAAATGCTACACACTGGCTTTTAAGATCCTTCACATTGCATTTGACAAATAAGACACAACATATCTATAATTTGAAGTTCTTTCTATTTTCTTTGGTTTTTGGGTCACACCTGGCAGTGCTCAGGGGTTACTCCTGGCTCCATGCTCAGAAATTGCTCCTGGCAGGCACGGGGGACCATGTGGGGCACTGGGATTCAAACCGATGACCTTTTGCATGAAAGGCAAACGCCTTACCTCCATGCTATCTCCCGGGCCCCGAAGTTCCTTCTATTTTCACCTTGCAAACTTGCCTCTGCTCCTTAGTCTTCATAAGAGCAGTGTCACCTCTATAGTGGCCATTAACCACAGGCAAATGCTCTATGGACTATATGACTAATCAAAGTTGGGCCATGCTGGAAATTTTCAAAAGTACATTCTTTTGGAAATATAGTATGTAAAAAATGCTGACATTTATAGAAAAATTTATTTGAATGCAGCAAAAGAAAGGTAAAATTTTTTGTTAGATCTATTCAATTTCCTGTGGAGGGGAATAGTGGGGAGAAAGTTCACAATGCATGAAAGTAGCTAGTAAGTCCTATCTCCTAGGTATCTTTATTTGTTTCTCTGTCTGCTTGGCGACCACACCTGACTGTGCTCAAAGTCTGTTACTAGCTCTGCACTCAGAGATCACTCTTAGTGGGGCTCAGGAGACCATAAGTGGTACTGGTGATGGAACTGGGTGGGACCTGTGCCAGGCAAACATCCTAACTGCTATACTCTTGTGATCTAGTCCTTTCTTAAATAGCTTTTTATCAAGGAGAGCCATATATACAGACAGTTAGATTTTTTGTTATTTTTTATATATAATTTATAATTGTACCAAAATAGTAAATTTTAAAGGTACAAAGAGAAAAGGAAAAGAATTTCCTCTTTGCCATATTCTTTCCTCTTTCAGTTTATCCTCTGGGTTACTACTAATAGATGAGTGAATATTCCATGGGGAAATATTCATGGATCAGTATATGCATTTATTTTTTATTAATATATAAAACAAACAATACCATGGACATTGTTAAGGATATTGTGCTTTTTATGTTTGTTTTTGGACCACTCCCAGCTATGTTCAGAGCTGAACACATGACTTTATGTTCCATGATCATGCTTGTGGGGCTCTGACTACCATATGGAATGTTAGGGATCAAACTTGTGCCATCTGTATACAAGCCACACTACCTACTTGCTGTAATATGACCCTGGTTCCAAGGGTATAACTCTTTTCATTAAATATATCTGATAGCAACAGCCTAGCTCTGTGACTTAACCTTATCAAACTTCCAAGTCACCCTTGGAATTTTAAAGGAAATTCATCACAGAGTTGACATAGTTGATCATAATACATTCATTTCTAGATAAGTAAAAGCAAAAGTATTGATAGAAAAGAAAGAAAATAAGTAAAGTGGAAGAGAAGAAAACGAAGTGAAGAAAGAGAAAGAAAAAGAAAGAAAAGAA
>PVKC010024611.1:0-16802 GCA_004027635.1 Crocidura indochinensis | reverse complement strand
TATGATAAACATGTTTTGTGAAAACTAACATGTTGTAACTTTATGTAATCAAGGCAATGCTATATCTGAATATAAGATTTTACTTTAAAAATTATAAATTTGGGGGTGAGGTGGGGGGTGGGAAAATTATAAATTTTAATTCATAAATTTATAATTTATTATAAATTATTGATTGTTAGCATATTTGTATCTCTATAATTCATTTTCTTTTGTATATTTTTATATAGAGAGAAAAACAATTGGAAATGACACAAATTTCATATGGATGCATACTAGATCTTTAACCTGTTTTAAATGTCTGTAGAGAAGGTTGACATTGAATGACTTAATTATCATAATTATTGATTTGAATCTCTAAAATATCACAGCAATCAGCAATAAGAATGTCAAACTTCTTATTGCTCTTAATCTATTAGCCCTTTATCAAGATGTTGATTGGGTGATTGAAACTTCAATCCAAGATTAACTTTTACTTTAACCAGAATTGATAGTCTCTACATCTTTCTTCATCATTCATCATGTATCATTAGTACCAAGAACATTTTTCACTTTCAAAGTTATATACATATATAAATTATCTTTAAAAATAAATAATTTAGCAGGGAAATTTACAAAAAACAAAATGAGGCCTAGTGGAAATACTATGCTGTAGAGTGTATATTATTTGTCAAGAACTAGAACTGAAAAACTATTTGATAACTTGTCTCTTTCCTGGTAAAACCCCTTTTCTTCAAAATGATAAAATTATTAGCATAAGGAAAAAACAAAAACAAATAAGACTCAATATTTAATAATTTTATAGTATTTGGTCAATGACAATATTAATACAGCTTAATAATTAACCATTAAATTTATCATTTAATACACATCATAAAATATTCAATAAAATATTTCCTTAATACAAATATGTTACAAATGTTTTATCAGAGAGATAAACACATAGAAAATTGCCTTTGAATATCTGGAGAAAAATAATGGTTAAATATTGAAAATAATAACTTTTGTTTTTATATATAACTATGATTCAAATATTTTAAATAATTCTGAGAAAACAAAACAAAAATTGTAGTAAAAGAAATCTAAATGTCTTAAAATACATCCAGGAGAAAATCATTATTATTATTATTATTATTATTATTAATAATTATTATATCTTCTACTCTACCACTGGCAAGCATGTTCTGTGGTTTGAAGGAACAATGCTGTCATGTAGTTACAGAAATTAAATCAGGATCACCAGGAACAAGGTAAGTTCTATCTCCATGTCCAAGTCTGGGAATTATTTATAAAGTTAAAATATATAATACACATTTTTAGACAGAAATTCTTTCATGCTGGAGATAGATCTGGAAGTTAAATATCTTGATATCAGATATAAAATCATAAAATACAGGCAGAATACTTCAAGTCTTTGAAGTTAAAGTCAATTCAAGGATAAAACACCAGTGACCAAGCAATAGAATCAAAGAAAAACTAATAGAACAGCATTAAACTAAGAAGTTTCTGCATTTCAAATGAAAATCTGACCAGGATACAAAGACTACCTACAAATTATTTAAAACTATTCATTCAATACATATCTAGTAGGAAGTTAATATCTAAGATACAGGCAGTGATAGAGTTTAAGAAGAAAAAGAACTATAACCCTATCAAAAATTGAAAAGAAATGAACAGAAAATTCTTTATAGAATAAGTGGTAATGCACATGGGAAAATTCTGTACATCTTTAATCATTAAGGATATGCTAATCAAACAATGATGTATCAACTAACTCTACAGAAATTGGCACAGATCAAAAAGAGCATCCCAAAGATGCAAGGAAAAAGGAACCCTCAATCACTTTTTGTGGAAATATCGATTGGTCAAGACTTTTTCAGAGAACAATATATTTTTATTCATTAGAAAACTAAAAATTGAGTTCCTGTATGACACAACAATATTATTCTAGGAAATATAATGCCTAAGAGGCCAAGATAACAATACAAAAAGCATCTACACTCCTATATTTATTGCAGCACTATCTCAATAGACACAATCTCAAAACAACCCAAGTATTCAAGATTAAATGAGTGGATAAGAAACTTGTACATCTATACAATAGATACTACACAGTTGTTAGGAAAAAGTAAGTCATGGCATTTGCTTATATGTGGCTGGTATGGAGACTATTGTGTTGATTGGAATAAGTTAAGGGAAGAGAAATAGTCATAGAAGTCTTCCATTTATCTGAAGGGTAAAAACAAAGAGTATGTCAATACTGCTCAAATACAACAGATATTATGGCCAGGAGACTAAGTCCATGATAATAAACTTGTCACAAAGAGTGAAGGAGTGAAATTAGGAGAAAATAGAAAAAAACTATGACCATGATAATTTGAAATGATTAATTTGGACAAGAACTGAGTACTAAAAGGAGGTAAAATAATAGGCAATATTTCCCCCCAAATATTGCAAAATGAAATGTCTAAATGAAAAAGAAAGAAAGAAAAAGAAAAAGAGGATAAAAATATCTGCAATTATAAAAGAGAAGTATGAAAAGAGGAAGGATGAAAAGGAGATATAGTTGAAAGAAAATGTGCTGTCATGAAGAAATTGAAATTCAATCATGAAAAACTTTGTAACAGTATCACACTTTTATAAAAAGTTCATTTATAAAAAATGAACTTGAAAGAAGTGGATCAAACTCTCCTGGATTTCATTTGGAACAAAAAGCACAAATGAATAGCTAGCACAACCCTTAGGAAAAGAAATATAGGAGTCATCAATTTTTCCAACTTTAAATTGTATTACAAAGCCATAGTCATTTTAACAGCATGGTATTGAAATAAAGACAGAACCTCAGATCAGTGGAATTGACTTGAATATTCAGAGAATGTTCCCCAGACATACTATCAACTAATCTTTGATAAAGTGGCAAGAAATGCAAATTGGAACAATGAAAGCTACCACCATGCACAAAGGTCAAATCCAAATGGATTAAAGACCTTGATATCAGACCCAAACCATATGATCTATAGACAGCACATAAATAAAACACTCCATGGCATTGAGACTAAAGGCATCTTCAAGGAGGAAACATTACTTTCCAAACAAGTGACAGCAGAGATAAATAGATGGGATTATATTTAGCTGAGAAATTCTGTACCTCAAAGGAAATAGTGACTAGGATACAAAAGAATCCATGGAATAGGAGAAATTATTCACATAATACTCATCAGATAAGGGACTGATATCTAAAATATGCAAGATGCTAACTAAACTTAAAATGTAAAAAACATAGACTGACAATTTCTCAAAGAAGAAATAAATACAAATGGCCAAAAGCACATGAAAAAATGCTCCACATCACTAACCATCAGGGAGATGCAAATCAATAAACAATGAGGTATCATCTCATGCCACAGAGACTGGCATACATCACAAAGAACAAAAACCCTCAGTGATAGCAGGGATATAGGGAGAAAGGAACCCTCTTTTACTGCTGATGGGAATGTCATCTAGTTCAGCTTTGGAAAACAATATCCTCAAAACCTGGAAATTGAGCTCTCATATGATTCAGCTATCCATTCCTAGGGATATATCCTAGAACACAAAAACAAAATGCAAAATTGTCTTCCTCTCATTGCAGCACTATTTACAATAGCAAGAATCTGGAAACAACCAAGATGCCCTTCAACAAATGAATGGCTAAGGAAACTGTGGTACATATACTAAAGGGACATTGTGCAATCTTCAGGAGCAATGAAGTCATGACATTTTCCTATACATGGATGGAATTGGAAACTATTATGCTGAATGAAATGAGTCAGAGGGAGACAGACAGTCATAGAGTCTCACTCATCTATAGGTTTTAAGAAAAATAAAAGACGTTATTGTAATAATGCCCAGAGACAATAGAGATCAGGACTGGAAGGATCTGCTCATAATATGAAACTCACCACAAAGAGTGGTGAGTGCGGTTAGAGAAATAATGAGTAAGAGATGTAGAATGCCTTTCTTGAATACACGTGGGGTGCGAGGAGGAGGAATATAAGGTACATTAGTGTTGGGCATGTTGCACTAGTGAAGGGGGGTGTTATTTTTATGACTGAAACCCAAATATGATCAAGTTTGTAATCATGGTGCTTAAGTATATTATTTTTAAAAAATCTATCATTTAAACAACAAAACAAAATATACAGACACCATGGCAATAATTATTGGTTCATTAAAAACCAGAATTTATTTGTCATTATGTGCCTTTTCTTAATTCAATCAACTCAATAAATGAATTGGTATAATGAAACTAAAATACTAATTAACACACAGTTTCACAATATTTATTTTTTATAAAATGTAATAATATCTTCTACATTCCTTGCTATTGTGTTTTTTGTTTGTTTGTTTGTTTTTTGGTTTTTGGGTCACATCCGGCAGTGCTCAGAGGTTACTCCTGGCTCCATGCTCAGATATTGCTCCTGGCAGGCATGGGGGACCATATGGGGCACTGGGATTCGAACCCATGACCTTTTGCATGAAAGGCAAACGCCTTACCTCCATGCTATCTCCCAGGCCCCGCTATTGTGGTTTTTTAAAGTGAACTTGCTTTATATCCCTTAGTCTAGACTTTCGGAAATGCTTTCAAAAGAGCAGAAATCAACCTTATTAAAAATATCAAATGCAAATAGAATGAAAAATTTATTTCACCTTAATTTTTCCATCCTATAATTAGCAGTTAATTTCATCCACACATAGCTGCAGGCTCAGGACCAGTAAATGTTTGACTGTTAGAATGATTAGGGAACTTTACTTTCTGATAATTACAAGATATAATTACTTTGGAGCTTTCAAAGACCTTTCAGTGATTAGGAAAGCTTTTTTAATTCAGTCATAACATTTGTATCACTAATAAACTAAGAAGTTCTACACTCTAATAGCTGACAGATTTTAAAGAAACACCAATTCTAAAAACGGTATTGCAGACTTTAGGGAAAACCATTTAAGTCTTTAAACTCACTACATTTTTTAGATTGTAACATCACCATTTTTATTTCATCGCGTATAATAAATTAAAATATTTAAAGACAATTTAATTGCATGTTTAGGATGGTACTGGCTTAAGTATAATTTGCAGTATAATTAAAGGGAAATATTAAAAATGATGCAAATGCTATTTTTTTCAATACTCAATATTCTGAATTAATCAAAAGTACAGTGTTAGGAAACTGACTTCCACAAGTCATTCTGACAAGGATATGTCACTCATGATTTTCATACTTTACAAATGTACAATCAACATTGATTTTTTACTTAATACTAAATGTGACAGGTTTTTAAATTGCTGAATTGCAATAATTCTATTGCAAAAATTCTAACTAGAAAATGGCCAGAAAAGTGTGAAAGGTCTAATTACTATGGTAAAATTTTTATTCAGGTCTACTTTTAATTATGATGATCTGAGGTTTTAAGTTTTTACAGTTTTTGCTGTCTCTCTTGCAGGCAGAAAGTTGGGGGGTATGCTTGGTAATACTTGTTTGTTTGTTTTTGAAATTATCACCTGATATCTAAACATGCCCAAAGGCATGAAGACCTTTAAAACAAAAGATCTATCTCATTAATTTAGAAAACCATTAAAATGCAGAATTAAAAATAAAAATGAATACCAGGTTCTGAGCTTAAATGGCTCCTTGAGAGGAGAGACAGTAGGAAACTTGAGAGGATAGGTATCCTCCCTACCACCTTTTCTCCACCCCCATCAAAAGATAAAAGCTGACATAGAAACTCAAGAACAAAAGAAGTCTAGTGTTTTCCTCAAGAAAAAAAAAAAATTCACTTAAACTTTTTTGTGTAAAGAAATCAGAACAAAGGCTGTTATGGAAATTATTTATAACACTTTCACTTTCACCAACAACCCACTAGGATTTAATTTTTTTTTCACTCTAGAGAAGCCTGTGTCCTCTTAAACATAACTTTATAACTTATAAAGTTATAAACATAACTTTCCCTGTGGTAATTTCCCAAACAACAGTGTTTCACTATAGTATTTATCTTCTAAAATTAGTTTTTGAGAGAAGTCAGGGTAAGATTTAAGACCAACTTTCCTTTCCTGGAAAGTACAATTCTTTGCTCTGTCTAGGTTCTCTAAGGAATCAGATGACAGATACCGTAGCTAAACACACAGAGCACACACTCCACTTTCCCTGACATGCACAGAGATCAAACCGAACTATCACCTAAACTGATTGGCTGAAGCACCTTATAAGTATCCCACCATTACCTAAAATAAATCCAGTAATCTTCCCGAAGTTGCTCCTAGATGATTTGAATCCATTAATGCGCATCCTCTGCTGCTCTGCACTTGCTAAGCTGCCCAGTCACGAACTCGTCAAGATCCTACATTATGGGCTTCAAGAAGAAATGTTCTTATTCCAGGCAGAACCAGTAGAATTTAAGTATGGTTTCATGATGGTCTTATGAGACCTATGGCCTGGGTCATTCAGGAACCCATAGACAACTATTTTCAATTCTTTTTTTTTTTGGTTTTTGGGCCACACCTGGTGACGCTCAGGGGTTACTCCTGGCTATTCGCTCAGAAGTCGCTCCTGGCAGGCACGGGGGACCATATGGGGAACCGGGGGATCGAACCCGCGGTCAGTCCTAGGTTAGCGCAGGCAAGGCAGGCACCTTACCGCCAGCGCCAGCGCCCGGTCCGTATTTTCAATTCTTGATTCATGGGCACTTCGTGAACAAACAAGATGGATAAAGATGGAGGTGTCAGGGGCCAGTGTGGTGGTGTCTGCCTTGCCAGCTCTAGCCTAGGATGGACCACAGTTCGATCCCTGGTGTCGCATATGGTCCCCCAAGCCAAGAGCGACTTCTGAGTGCATAGCAAGGAGTAACCCCTGAGCGTCACTGGGTGTGGCCCAAAAACAAAAACAACAACAACAAAGAAAGGAGTTGGCAGAACCTCTTTCTTTTCCTTTCCTTTTCTTTTATTATTATTACTATTATTATTAATTTTTGTTTTTGAAGCCACACCTGGCAGCATACAGGAGTTACTTCTGACTCAGAGCTCAGAAATTGCTCCTGTCTCAGGGATCATATGAGATGCTGGGGATCAAACTGGGGCTGTCCTGGGTCAGCCTCAGGCAAGGCAAATGCCCAACTGCTGTGCGAATTCTTCTTGAAGCTGCGTGTTTCTTCACTCCATCTCACATAACCCACCCTGCATGTGCAACTTCTTCTCTGATATAAACCACAGTAAAGGGACACTTAAAAAGAATCTTTTGGGGGCGTGAGGAATAATACAAATGTTAGGGCTCTTGCCTTACATGAAGAGGATCTGGCTTTGGTCTCCAGGATCACATATGATGCCCGAAGCACCCCAGGAGAAATTTCTGAGCACAGAGCCAGGAATATGTTCTGAGCATCATCGGATGTGAGAAAAGGAAAGGAAGAAAAAGTCAGAATAGTCAGAATCTGTAAACAACTTAAGTGCACAAAAGGAGATGAGTGGCTAAAAATAAGTGGTACATCTATAAAATGGAATACTATGCAGCTGTTAGGAAAAATAAGTCATGAAATTTGCTTATACATGGATAGACATGAAATGTATTACACTGAACAAAGTAATACAGATAGAGATAGAAGATGGCACTCATTTGAGGGATGGTAACTAAAATTATGTTATTAATATTTAGAGAGGAGAGCCAGGAAGACCATTCCATGGCAGAAAGAGTGCCACAAATAGGAGAGGACTGAAGCTAGGGCACAGAAGGATACTATGACAATGCTAGTTGGAAATTATAGTTCTGGAGAAGAACTGAATGATGAAGGAGATAAATTGAAGTTCATGATACTTATTCAGAAGTAGTAATGCAAATAATATTGCAAAAGTATATAAAAATTAAGAGAGGGGGAAAATGCCTGCCACAGAGATAGGCAAGAGATAGAGATTAGGAGGAATTGCGGGCGGGAAACTGCGTGAAGGGTGCTCTGTATTTTAAGACTTGAACTTACTAATGAATAACTTTGTAACTGTGTATCTCATGGTGATTGATGTCTTAATTATAAGACGTCTGTGTCTTCTGCCTTTAAATCTGAAATAACGTGTGGCATGGTCTGATCCCACATAGGACATCCACTCAGAAGATAAAGGTCAAAACCAATCTGCCAGAACCAACTTCCCTGAAGCAAAACAAAGCTTATCCACAGAAGCTCCAAAATTACTTTCTGCGTCTTTGTAAAGTACTTCATTGAGGTAATCAAGGAAGATAGAGAGATGATCAAGATCAGCAGCCGATGCACATAGATGCCCAACATTTCCCAGTCATGAGTATATTTGTGAAAGATAAAAGCCTCTACAAAGAAACTACTTGGGAACAGTAACTTGGGTAAGGACTTTGGAAGTGAAGTAAAAATAAAACATAAATTTTTGGCCACACACAGAAATCCAAAGAAGAAATACATGGTGATACAATGCCAGCTGAAGTGTTTAATACATTGGCCCTCTTTATAGTTATATAAAGACAGATGGGATCCTTCTGGTGTAAATTGTTTCCCAAGCATGCCAATGACAGTCACGATGGTTATTAAAATGCCTTCCACAAATTCTATTTCTTGGAATAATGTTTTAAAATGAAAGTAAGGGGCCGGAGTGATAGCCCAGAGTAGGTTGTTTGCTTTGCATGTGGGCGACCCAGGACAGAATTGTGTTCCATCCCCGGTGTCCCATAAGGTCCCCCAAGCCAGGAGCGATTTCTGAGCGCATAGCCAGAATAAGCCTTGAACAACACTGGGTGTGGGCCCAAAATAAAATAAAATGAAAATAAGAAATTGCTTCTGTTTTCTGCAAACATGCTTATGATTAGGAAGAAGCTCCCAAGATGGGCATGGCCTCTGAAACTCCCATGTCTTAATTATAGGACTTCCACCTCTTCTGCCTTTAACTCTGAAATAAAATACTTGTTCCAAAAGTGCTTCACACTTTTCTCAATGTTGAGTGTAGGTCGACAATCTTCTACTAGGTATAGAAGATTATTCCTGTTTTTGTAATGTGTCACCTGCTGTAAGAAGCAAAGGGAAGAGAACCTATGGTCTTTGCCATCTCTCTTTCAGGTTATCAGTATAAATAGAAGATAGGAGAATAGTTTCAGAAATGAAAAAAAGGTCGTTTAAAATTTTTGAAGGCTCTTGGAAGTTACTGAGCCAGCCAAGCATATTGCTGAGCTGCTTTCCCTGCCTCTTTTATCAGCCTAAATTTACTGAACAAAGATAATTTACCTGAGGGGCAATGCTGACATAATTAAGTGTAATTATGTTAGTTAAAACTATCTACATGGGTTCCTAATCAATTTTGGGTTGGTTTTTACAAATCAAAAAGTTTAAGGAGAAAGGGAACAACAGGGAGTGATCTAAGAATCACATACAGATGTCTACAATTCTACTGGTTAAAAAATGACCCATAGATGGGGAGATATCAGCTGATGAAATTAGTTTATAAAATAATCTCTCCTTGGAGTTAGGGAAGTGATAGTCTCCTCCAGCTGCTGACCAATTGAGTCATGGGTCAAAGATTATTCCTTAAGTCAGGTCCCATTCAAAAAATTATAGCATGATAGTACAATAAATGGGTAATGATTAGATATATATTTTAGAAAAAAGAATTTGCATATATTTAGTTTTGAATTATACATTTGGTTTTGGTAGGTATTTTGTAACTTTATCAACATACAATACAGATGTTATTCACCAGAACTAGCTATAAGGAAATTATATTTGTATTCATATTTAATTGAGTCAATATAGTAAAAACCTGCCCATCAGTAGCATAGAACAGCAATATATACTCTACTCATTTCAAACATTTATTTAATTAAAATTTTCTTTGATTTATTAATTTGCTGTAATTAATAATCATTAAATATTGATTTCTAGTAGTTAAATCTATTATATAAAACGAGTGAACTTCTCTTCTGGGGCCAAAGATAGTATAGCAGGAAGAGATCCTATCCTTCATAAAATTAAGGTATGTAGGGGCTGAAGTGCTAGCACAGTGGTAGGGTGTTTGCCTTGCATGCTACTGACCCAGGACAGACACAGGTTCTATTCCCTGTATCCCATATGGTCCCCCGAGCCAGGAGCAATTTCTGAGCACAGAGCCAGGAATAACCCCTGAGTGTTGCTTGTGTGGTCCAAAAAAAAACTAAAAAAAATTAAGGTATGTACAATTTATTCATAGACTATGAAACAATTTACTCATATTAATTTAACCTTCATTAATTCAATAAAGAAAACAATATATTTTACAAATGACTAAATTTGTTAGTGAATCTGTTCTTAGTTTTAAAATTTAACATATTTTATATAAAATAGATATTTATGTTTCTCAATGTAAGGTAAAACATACAGTGATTCCAATATTTTACATTTTTCTTTATTTAATGGCTAACATTATAACCATTTGAAGAAATCTTAACACTTTTATATCAAATTTTATTTGTACATTTTCCAAAGTTTATAATGTTATATTTTAAAAGATTCCTGGGGTCACAGCAACAGTAAATAGAACAGGGAGAGTGTAATGGCAGAGACATAGGATCAACCATTGTTATCTCCTGTCCTTCCTGGAGCTAGGAATGATCTGAATGCAGAGGCAAGAATAAATTCTGGCACTTCCAGTTGTGATCCAATAATCAAGAACAAAACAAAATTTATAAAAATGCTTAAAAAACTCAACATAAAACATTGTATTTTAGTTTCTAGTTATGTAACTTATTTGACTTAATATGTGACCAAAGTAGTTTATTTGTATATGATGTCATAAAATTTAAAGTTTGAAAATAAAAAAATATTCTTATAAATCACTTAAAACAAAATTGCTGATAATTAATGACAAATTTATGGATCCTAGTTTCATACTATATTTTTCAAGCTACTTTTTAATTAGTAATATATCAAAGTATAAAAAATTGATGTCACTACTTTGAGATAACATTAATTTTGAAATAGGACTATAAGGCTATTTTTTTCTTTTTTCTAATTATCTTTATTTAAACACCGTGATTACAAACATAATTGTAATTGTATGATTACAGTCATGTAAAGAACACCCCCCTTGACCAGAGCAGGATTCCCACCACCAATTTCCCAGATTGTCCTCCTCCCCACTCCACCCACACCTGTACTGGAGGCTATTTTTTATAACATATAAGTAAGTTTACATTTTGTTTCCTTATCTTGGAATTCTTTTTTTTTTTAGTGTCCATAATTTATTTTGTTTTTGTTTGTTTTATTTTGGGGCCACACCTGGCAGCACTCGGGGGTTACTTCTGGCTCTTCACTCAGAAATTTCTCCTGGCAGGCTTGAGGGATCATATGGAATGCTGGGAACTGAACTGGGTTCATTTGTCCATTTGCAAGGCAAATGCCCTACCGCTGTGCTATCACTCCAGTCCAAGTGTCTAGAAATTTTAAAAGACAAGCTTCCCAAGTGCTGGAATAGCATGTGGAGGAACTGGAGTCATCACTTATGACTGGTGGTTTGTAAATGGCACAACCACGTTAGACATTAGCAGTTTATTTCACTGATTTATTTTTGGCCCATACTTAGTAGTGCTCAGGACTTCCTCCTGAATTTAAGGATAATGGTTGGTGGTGCTGGGGGATCATATATAGTGCTGGGTATAGGTGGGTGGTGTGTACGACAAGCACCCACCCTACCTACTATACTATCTTTCCAGTTCTGGACCATTTCTTTATGTTGTTGTTGTTGTTGTTTTGTTTATTTGGGCCACACCCGGTGACACTCAGGCGTTTCTAGTGGCTATGCACTCAGAAATTACTCCTGACTTGGGGGACCATATGGGTCGCTGGGGGATTGAAGCATGGTTCATCCTAGGCTATCATCAGCAAGGCAAATAACTTACCTTGGAATTCTTACAAGTTTAACCTTAATCCTATTATGAGTAAGTTATTCATAATAATTTATTCCAAGGAACTAAGCTATATATTTACATACTTAATTTTTATGGAGGAATCTAAAGCAGTACTCCAGGAACCTTCCATTAATTCTCTACCATTCAGTATATTGGTCTTTGGTATAGGTTCTGAGCTGTAGTGCTATTAAGGTCCTACAAACTGGGCATGTCCTGGGTCACTTTTATGATTCCTAGAGACTTCCAGATTCAGGTTCATTCCAAGTGATTTTCTGGGGTACATGTAGTACAAGGCATTGAACCAAGGTGCTCCATATGCATATTTTTGCCTACTAAGCCCTAGGACTAAAATAATTATTAAACAAGAAAGTTGTACCAGAAAACTGCATAATTCCCTATATTATATTTCAAATATTACTACCAAATCCAATCATCTATTTTATTTATACAATATTTTATTATTTCAAGCCTCTTCTGTATTAAAGGAGTTTATTAGATGCTGCCAGAATAGAATATTTTTAAAAATAACATATATATGAACATTTAACTCACTTTAAAATATTATATTTTTATTCAAATGATTATCTTAGTAAAACCCATTAAATGAGAAAATACAACTTGAATAATAAACTTTATATTGTTAATTCCTATCACACGCTTAAAATCTTTAAAAATTTATCATATTTTAATAAAAATTATAGTGATGATTTTGGAAACATTTTTGACAAGTACACAAATTATGAACATAACACTAGAACATATACTCATTATTAAGTGTGATGAATTATACTTCATACTTATATTATTTAGGTGCTAATTGTAATGACCAACAGAAGACTAAGATGCACTTCATTGACCAAAATTTTGAGTGTGTGAAAATGATAAATGTCTATAATGATGTTCTATTTCTGCCCAAATAAATTTGGAAGCATTGAATTCCATTTTTTCTTTGACAGAACCATCAGGGCATTGGACAAAATATTTCAGAGATTAATAGCTTGTCATGGGAAGCTTGAGGTGATAAGAATGATCTGTAAAATTATATATCCCAAAGTTCGAAATTATTTTATGCAAAAATGTGATGAACTGCAGACAGTGCACATAATATTTTAAATGAATATGGAAAGTGTCAATATTTCATTTAAAGCTTTCATGAAGAATGACAGTGGAAATTTAAAATAGAACTCTATACTCAGGTAAAATTTTCAAGTTTGCAAGCCAAGAGTAGTAGTTTGGGATCTCCAGCTGACAAAACTGGCATGAAGTATCAAAGGCAATCTTACAGAAAGTATGGCATCTTTGCACATAGATTAAATTAAATCTATCAGCTTGTAAAAATGAAGAAAAGAAGACTTTCCTTGACTCAAGTGGAGAAAGCCTACTAGTAAATTAAGGAACTAAAAATGTTTATATGAGCAGAAAACTCTCACAGAGTACTTTGGAACATTAACCCAGATTACTTGGAACTTGAAATATTTACCTTGGCACTAGAATAACTCATAAAAATGTGCATTATAACAATAGTTATATTTTCATTACAACTACAAAGTGCATAATCTGGTTTTCAGAAAATCATTTTTTAGAATCCTTGAAATCTTTCCTTAGAAATAAGTAGCTAGTGCAACTGGAGGCTGTAGAAAAAAAAACAAGCAAAAAATAAATTAAGTATCAGTTCAGAGGCTGGAGAAATAGTATATAGGGAAGGGAATATGACTTACATGAGACTGACTCCTATAATACATGGATGTCAATGACAATGCTTTCCCCATACACATTCAACTCAGAAATGTACCTTTGTGTTCATGTGTTCATTAAATAAAATGAACACATCGAAGACCAGCAGAAAAGAAAGACAGAATATGTACAGGTCTATATTCTACATTTAAATATTTAAATCGCCTTTAAAATCAAATTACTATAAACACATGGAAATTCATATATTAAAATTCCAATAGGAGAAATTTAATAAGCAAAGTTTTATTTACATATGAGACTGAAGGTTCACTTGGCTTAATAGTGACTATAGTAATCAGTTCTTTCAGACCTACTGGAATATATTTCAACATGAATTATGTTTTTATTATTTAATACTAATTAAAATTATGATTACTAGATTTTACTATTAGATATGCTACATATCTAATAAGGGAATTAATAACTCAAAAGTCAAGAGAAGGAGATTTCAGGATACAAGTAACTTGTGTTGCAACATTGACTAGACCTCAGGATTGCATATGCTCCCCAAGTAAAGACAGAGGAATCATAGAGTATAGAATGATGAATAAGGTAATATTACATTTATATTGCTTCAATCCCCTTACCTCTCAAATTATTGTATAAAAAATAAAATATCTCTCAAAATTCCAGTTTCTGTGAGATACTATAAAGGTTAAGGCACACATCTTACTTGCCTCCAATTCAGATTCAATCTCTAGCAGTACACAGAGGCCCTGAGCAGTGTCATGGTGACTAGTCTAATCTCCATCCCCATAGGGCCTGAACTGTACAACAAACTCCTTTGGCATTGCATTGATTATTAATCAGTTTGCTGAAAATCACCAGGAAGTACCCTATCTATTCAAGATATATTAATGTTTTTAAAGAAGGTAGACATCTTGGCATTGCATTGATCATTGATTAGTTGGCTGAAAATCACCAAGAAGTACCCTTTCTATGTTAATTTTTTAAAGAAGGTAAACATTTAGTTTTGAGTTGAATATGCAAGACCTTGAAAGTTATCACATCAATCTAACAAATAAAATGGTAAATAAACTGAAAAAATCAGTAATATTTTTTGGATGAATATGATAGGAGAGGATCAGAATAATCAACAATCAAAATTGTAGAGGCTAAGAATATAGGATAGTTTAGGTTAATGACAAAAGAAATATCTCACAAATAAAACAAGGCAAGTATCAGTGCAGGGAAAATCTAAACTGCAGCTGATGAATTGCTGGAAACTCTGTATGAACAAGTCAGTGTTAAAAACACCAAGGCTCTTGGTCAAAAGGGACAGGCGGTTTGAAAAGGGTGAAGTCCCACAGTTTGAGGATTTAATTTAATTAATTTTATTTTACTTTTTTGTCAAGAATTGCAATGAGGGGCTAGAGAGGTGACGTTAGAGGAAAGGTGTCTACCTTGCAAGCACTAGCCAAGGAAGGACCGCAGTTCGATCTTTCAGAGTCCCATATGGTCTCCCCAACCCAGGGGCAATTTCTGAGCACTTAGCCCGGAGTAACCCCTGTGCATCAAATTGGTATGGCCCAAGAAAAACAAAACAAACAAAAAAGAACAGCAATGTATATTTTCAAATTTGAATTAATGCTTTTGTGTTTGAAGGTAGATGCAAATAATTGAAATAACTGGGTCATATGTAGAAGTTATTCTTATTTTTAAAGAATTCTTCATGCCTTTTTTATATAAACTGAAACAGACAATAACTCTAATATTGATTTTATTCTCATATCCTCACCAATACTCTTAGTAATCTTTGTTACTTGCTGAGAAAGGAGGGAATACTCAGCAATGCTCAGGAATTACTCCATATTCTTCTTTCAAGGACCACATTCCATAGGGTCTTGGATTAAGGATTAAACACAGATTAGCTCCTTGTAAAGTAAGTGTTCTGTCCACTCTGTTCTCTCTAGCTCCATGATTTTTAACCCTTGATGCATGATATTCCCATTGGTATAAGGTTATATTGTTGTATATTTTCTTTGTATTTCCCTATCAAGTGATAGTGAATATTTTTTTCTGGTGCCTACTGGCAATCTGCATATATTCTTTTAGGACATCTCTATTCATCTGTATACATATTTTATGAGATTCTAAGGGTTTTTGTTGTTGATATTCATATCTTATTTTAAGTCATAACCATTTATCCTTGTGGATATTTTGTCCCATTCACTATAGCAGAAGTTCCCAAACTATGGTCTGCCTGTAAAGATATTTTTTCAGCCTGCCATGTATCTTTGCTGCAGCTGCCTGTCTTAACAGCCAACTTGTCTTGAGCCCTCAGTGTGCATTTGTGGAATGTGTGCCACACTCTCCAACTCCGTTCTTTCTCCCTCTCTAGACTCCTCATCTCAGTCTCAGACAGGGATCCTCAAACTACAGCCCAACAAAAAGTAGGCCCATAATCTCCATTTAAATACAGGCAAGTTTTGTTGCTTAAACTTTATTAATTTTAAATATTGTATTTGTTTCTGTTGTTTGTTTCTTTCACTTCAAACTAAGATATTACAGTGTGCATATGAATTTATACAAAGTTTTCTTTTCTATGTTATTTATTCTAATGATAGTTTTGTTTATTCTTTAATTAAATAATTTTTATTTTGACCAAAGTAAATGACAAGTCTTTCACAGTAATATTTTAGGCACATAGTGACATTAAATCAGGGCTATTCCCACCACCAGTGTTGTCCTCCCTTCATCCCTGTTATCAGCATGCATCCCATATCCCCCTCTTTTGACCCCTGGGCTTCTAGCATAAGTGGTCCCCTCTGTGTCTAGCTTGTTGTAGATTCTGTTGTCGTTGGCTTTGGATTTGGTATTTAAGTATGATCATTTTTTATTTCTACTCAATGTTCGTACACCTGTTTGGTCTTAGTACCCTCCAAATTTCCCCCTAAATTTGTGAGGCAGAATAAGATGGTTCAAGTTATGTGGTTCTGTTTTGAGGGGAAGAAAAAGAAAGAAAGAAAGAAAGAAAGAAAGAAAGAAAGAAAGAAAGAAAGAAAGGAAGGAAGGAAGGAAGGAAGGAAGGAAGGAAGGAAGGAAGGAAGGAAGGAAGGAAGGAAGGAAGGAAGGAAGGAAGGAAGGAAGGAAGGAAGAAAGAAAGAAAGAAAGAAAGAAAGAAAGAAAGAAAGAAAGAAAGAAAGAAAGAAA
>PVKC010024609.1:0-16812 GCA_004027635.1 Crocidura indochinensis | reverse complement strand
GGAGGGAGGGAGGGAGGGAGGGAGGGAGGAAGGAAGGAAGGGAGGAAGGAAAGAAGGAAAGAAGAAAGGAAGGAAGGGTTATGAACAATAGTACAAACTTGAAAGAGTGAAAACTAAGCAGAAGTTGCCAGTCTGAAGAGGGGAGAGGGATGTGTGTGTGTGTGTGTGTGTGTGTGTGTGTGTGTGTGTATGTGTGATAGAAAGCTGGTTTGAAAGAAGAATTATCATTGTAAAAAGGTGAAGGTGATATATAGTAAACAAGGTAAGTATTTCTAGAACATGAAAGTACAGGAGGTAGAAAGCGATAAAAGAGGAACGTAAACTGCAGAAGCAAGAGATTAATACATGGACAGCAATCTCACCCATTTGCTGTTTTCTTCTTGCCCCATATAATGATTCCCACTATTTTATCATATAAAAATATGTTGCTTATTTAAAAATATGTTGCTGAGAGAATTGTTAGTTTAGATGGTTTTGATGCAAAGGAAAATAATCTCTAACTCAAACTGACTTAACCAATAAAAAATTACATCAGTTTGAACAGGACTGAATTTGCAAGGTTGACTGGTTTTATAGTTTTAAATCAGTGTTTTCTCTCCACTCTCATTCTCAGTATTGGCTTCATTTTCATAGAGTCATACCAACTTAAGAAAAACTTTTCCATGAAAAATAAATAAATCTTTTCCTGCCTGCATTTTCTACTTGAGATAAATACAACCTCTCCCCAAAATTTCCTGGATTTTCTCCCCTAAAAATGTGATTTCTGTGTGAGACATTAGCAAGGAGAAAGGCATCACCATGATGGGATGATGTTAGCACATCAGCCTCAAATATCCACTAGAGATAACTTCAAACTTAAACTAGATTAGTTTAGTTCTTCAAAGAATTCATTTCACTGTTTTTCTCTGGCTTTCATGCCCTGGACTTTAATCAAGGGCAGTTCAAGGATTAGTCACATAACATTTGCTTCTATATTGACAGTAAGAATATTTCAAAAAAGCATTTTTAATTTATGTCACTTGAGGTCTTTTGTAAAAAGCCTTGCATGAGAAACTTCTTTCAGAATTAAAGTGGAAAAAATAATCCCTTAAGGATGATGTGTATCTTCCCCTCTGAGCATAAAAAATAAAGAGCTACCCTTTCTATAATGTTGCCAGGAAATTATAAACCAGAGTTGGCAGTAAATCACAGACCTCAACAAGTCATTGTAGATTATTTGGAAATTTATTTTCCTGACTCTTTCTTAGATTTTATTTTGTCTCTGTGTATCTACAACCCAAACTTTTAGGGATGCCTCCAAATCTTTCTGGCTCAATGTCCTTTCCATGTTAACCACAAAGGCTCCTTTTTACTGGGATGTCATTCGTAGCCAGTTAATAGTAAGCATTTATATTGCTGTGGGTAATGACTCAAAGGAAAAGCCTTGACAATACACATCAATTTGGAATTAGACTCCCTCTTGTCCTCAACTCTTTCCCCGTTGCCTCATATACCTCCCAATTCTTCAGGAATTTCATTGGTGTTTGAAAGTATATGAATCTTATTGGCAAGTGCAAGGCAATATCATCTTTAATGATTTACCTATGCCTTTGGGATTTCTCATTCTATCTTGGGCATGTTAGCAATGTACTCCCAACCCAGTTTTCCCCCAAGAGAAAGTCTGAGAAATAAAAAATTATTTTTTATATTCATGGCTAGAAAGATAATACTGGGATAAAAGCACATACTATGCATGTGTATTACCTCAGTTTTATTCCCAGTCCACATGGCTTTTCAAGCATCACAGGTACCACATTGCATTTGCAGGCTCACCATAAAGCACTAACCTAGTTGTTCAAGCAACACCAGGGCAAAGATTGTTATGCATTGTATGACTGCAACTCAATCATGAACAACTTTATTTAGGGAAAAAAACTGTATTATGAATAACCTTGTAACCAAGGTGTTTAAAAAAATAATTTTTAAAGGAGTCACCAGAAGGAGCCCCTAGGCTCCTGAGTTCCTAAGCACCATGTAGGTGCCACATGGGTGCTCTCTAAATTTCTCCATCATCATATGTGTGATGTAAAACATGTACTGTATTAACTAATTATATGTAACTTATTTTATACCACTACACATTTTTTAGGAAAATTTTATGTGACTTTTCTTCATTCTACCATAAATACAAGCTATATATAAGCTTAGTAAATCTTCCTAAATAATGTCATAAAGGATATCAAGGGCCAACAACAAAATTAAAATCTTGAAATTAGAAAATGTATATAGCTATCTAAAATGTATGTAGGAACAAGAGTGATAGTATAGAAGATAAGCTACTTGCCTGTTCCCAACTAAAGTTTGGTTCTAAGTACCATATATGTTCCCTAGAGCCCTATCAGGCAAGATCCCCGAGCAACAGAGCCAGGAATAATTGCTGAGCACTGGTAGGTATGGTCCCAAAGCCAACATAAAATAAATTGTTTGCTGATGATGCAGTGAGTTTCAATTTCACAAAAGTGAATGTGATTTTTCTAGCCATATCCCAATATATTTAATAGGAAATCAAACAAATAAGCTGCTAGACATTTCTGAGTTCAAAACACAACTTTCATGTCTTAAGAGAGCATAATTGGGGGCCCGGGAGATAGCATGGAGGTAAGGCACTTGCCTTTCATGCAAAAGGTCATCGGTTCGAATCCCGGTGTCCCATATGGTCCCCCCGTGCCTGCCAGGAGCAATTTCTGAGCATGGAGCCAGGAGTAACCCCTGAGCACTGCCGGGTATGACCCAAAAACCAAAAAAAAAAAAAGAGAGAGAGAGAGAGCAGAATTGTAGTACAGGTTTATGTAATAGATATATTCAAATCTTTTTGAAACATTTGTTTACTTGATCCTATCATAGAGCAATGCAGATAGAAATAATCCCTCTACATGGTCTTGAAAAGCATGGAGTCTCACCATGGTAGATGGAAAGATTTTAAAAGATGTTGAAAAGGATACCTAACCCCAAACAATATCCTTAAATTATTCATTTAGTCACAATGAAATTGAAAACTGACACTCCTCCCATGTCTCTATTTCACTGTGCTCCAAGCACCTTTGCTGAGTTTAGCTCAAGTTCTTGCTATTCACAAAACTTTAGAATCCAGCTTGAGTATGCAAAGTTATAAATAATTTATTTTTTCCACTTTGGATGGTGATAATGTTACTAGTGCAAAACAAAGATGACCTCAGTGAATAATATTAACAATACCAGTGCTAACTTAGATGTCCTGAACACATTACATATTGGAATGCAAACTTCTCCTTTCCAATGGTTCATTTGTCCTTTTAAAAGAGGCAAATACTATTATAATTATGCTAGTGGAGAGTCATAAATGTTTAATCCACAGTCATTGTATTAAGAAGGTATGACTGAACAAGAAAGTGCACAGAATATAACTTAAAAGTTGCCATTTCTGACTGAAAGCAGAAATCGTATTTTATTCCTTTTTTTTATAAGCAAGTTGCTTAATGGGAAGAAAGTAAAAACAACAACAAAACCCATTAAATATTGGCATGAACTTTACAGTTTGCCAAATCTTTTTCTGTACTCTTTGTAATCTGGAATTTATGTGAGCAAGTATATTTTCATCTCCATTTTCTAGATAAAATTAAAGTTTAGGTAAATGATTTCACCTTCCTGAGATTAGGAACTAATAAACGGTAAGCCCAAGTCTCAAATCAATATCTGACTCTGAATCAAGTTCTTCTGATGCTACTTTATTGATGTGCAATTAAAAAATAATTTTGTCTACATTGAAAATTAGACAGGAACTCATAATGCTTCTTATTGTTACGTAGGATAAGAAGATGGAAATAATCCATTCAACTGATTAACGCTTTCAGCTTTCAGCTAGAAACATAAAAACAACTAGCGCAACATGGTCTGCTTTTCTTGAAAATAAAAATATATAAGCATCATAACATCAGACTTATTGAACCTTGAAAAGATTGCTCTGTTTTTCTTTAATTCTTTGTAGGACTGATCAGTCAGATGCAGAAAAAGAGCAGGTGCTATTTGGGAGGCCAGAAATAAATGTGAATCAGGTGTGCATATGATTTAGCTAGCTCATTTTTAGCAGTGAAATGCTAACTATTCCTCATGCTAGGAATGAACAGGTTCAGCTTGATTTGGTGTTTCTGAGGGTTAAAGAGAAGGAGGGCAAGCCTTACCATTAGGACAATTGAAGCCATAAAGAAGATTGAGGGTGTGTTCTTCTGGTGGGTCTTTCAAGATGAACTAATTGCAGAGTCATACAGAACCTGGAGATGAGGAATCAGAAAGGGCAGGACAGGCCACCACTCTGGTGCTAACAGAATGATGGCCATAATTGGACACCCTCTGGAGCTTGGTTTGGTTCTAGACACTAAACGCTCATCGCTTACTCTCATCCTCCCAACAATGCTGAATGAATTACACTGTTTTTGCAAAAAAAGAAAATGGTGCCTTAAGAGAGGCTAGTCAATTTTTCACAAGCCTGAGATAGCTAAGGGTCACAACAGGCAGCCACATTTTAAGAGTAGGTTTCTTCCCTTCTCTCAGGTCCCTGACCAGTCTGCAAAGACATGATCATTCTGTCCAATACAACAGGCCAACAGCAAGGAGTGGGGATTAGGTTGATGGCAGGAAGAAAAAGGCAGGAAGCCTCTCTCTACTCCAGTTGTAAAACCAATGCTACCTCCATCTTCCTCCAGCCCTTTTCACAATTGAGAGAAAGAGAGAGAGCGAGAAAGAGAGAGGGAGGAGAGAGAAAGAGAGAGAGAGAGAGAGAGAGAGAGAGAGAGAGAGAGAGAGAGAGAGAGAGAGAGAGAGAGTGGGAGGGACGGAGCTTGGGAAAAGGGGATTGGAACTTGATCCAGGGTCACTGCAACGTGCCTTTGCAGGGGGTCAACTTGGCAGTTTTACTAAAAACTCTTGAAATTGGGCCTCTCAGGGCTTCCAGGCACATGTGGAATGTGTTATGTTTCTAATCATAACACTGCCAGGGCTGTCTTCAAATAAGGAGCTTGTGAAAGAAACTACCCAAATTAGGAAACCAACAACATGGGCATCACAGTGCAAGCCTTCAACCTCTCAGGCACTTCGCCAGCAGTTTTCTCCTTTTGCCTGATACTGTCATTTCAGTATCCCGTTAACTGACAGTTTTCACAAGGCAGCCTTTGTTCTGGGAGAACTTGGACAAGGTTTATTTATAACTGTCCTATTTCCAAGCATCAATTTGTTATTTTTTTTCCCGGCTTCTTTTGTTATTGGGAAAGATCCAGCACCCCCAAACACTAGTGCACTTTATTTCTAGAAAGACTGCCAGGTCTGAACCTTGGAATCTCTGAAGAGCTCGTTAGCAAAGTCACTACCACTTCTACTGGTTTCAAGATAGCTATTTACGTAAGCTCCTGCGTCACTGCTACTTCCACAGGAAACTCAGGTCTGAATTTGGAATGCAGTTCGTCCCCAGGGAACCTCTCGCTGGGGTCTCCCTCAGAAAACTCCACCTTAAATTTAAAACTAGATCGGTCCCGCCATATCTTCCTTCAGGCCTCAATCCTGTCTTACTCTTTTCCTTACTTTGTGGGAAAAGGGGTTTGCTTCATTTGGAGGTCACACTTAGCAGTGGTCAGGACTTACTTCTGGTTCTGCCTTCAGGGACCACTCCTGGAGGAGATCTAGGAACTATAAAGGGGCCTGGGCTTAAACCCAGGTCAACCACATTTTAAACTAGCGTACTACCTGTATACAATAGCACTGACCCCTAGATCCTGATTTATTTCCCAAAGTTTCTAAATGAAAACACTCCCAAAACAATAAAAAAAAAAAACAAAACAGAGCTTTGCCTCCCAGCTTCTGTGTCATTTCTCTCCTTTATGGGACTCTATCTTTCTCGGTCTCACTCTCATCTAACAAATACAAGCAATTTTACTTTAAAATAACACTGTTTTAGTATCTACTTTTTTGTTTTGTTTTGGGGCTGCACCCAGTGACACTCGGGGGTTATTCCTGACTCTGCCTTCAGAAATTGCTCCTGGCAAACAAGATTGGGAAGGTTCAGGGTGGTATGTATGGCTATAGACTGTCCCAAGGAGCTATAGTCAGTCTTATGACAGTATGCTTCTTGGGTGAAACACCCCTTTTCTTAGGCCAAGGGTATTTCCTTTTTAATTTCCCCAATGTTTGTGCATCTATGCAAACAAACAAACAAACAAACAAACTTGCCACATACATCTCCCCCCTTTTTTTCAACTTCTAGATAGGGACACTCAACTTTTTCATAGAACCTTGGGATACAAATTACTTTGCTATACCTCATATTTCTGAATTTTTCTATAAAATTAAGAAGAAAAGAAAAAAGAAAGGATGGGGGCCAGGGGCCAAGTGGTCTCATATGCATTGGTGGTGTTGTCTTAAATAAATAAAGATGATGCTGGATGGACCATTTCCATCCATCTCCATCCAGCATCATCTTTATTTATTTAAGAAAACAGGTGGAAAATAATAAAAGGTCAGAACTAAATACTCAAGCCAAAGTCAACAACAGCAAACTATAACAATGTAAATACAAAATAGACCAGCAATACTGGCAGACCAGACCAGAGGGCTAAGTGGAGATATGGGATGCATGTTGGGAACTCTGGTGGAGGGAAGTCAACACTGATAGTGGGAATGGCCCTAATTCCCTGCCATTGTATGCCTAAAATACAGCTATAAAGCACTTGTAATTCACAATGGTCTCAATAAAATAATAATAATATTAAAAGTCACTACTGGCAGGTTGGAGGACCAAATGGGGTGCCAAAATCAAACCTGGGTTGATGGCTGCAGGCAAGACAAACACCCTACTGCTATGCTATCACTCTGGTCAGTATCTACATCTTTTCCACAAAAATAAGTAAATAAATAAATCTGTGTTTCTATAGGGTATTTAAGTAACCTTAAGATACTGTTATCCCATCTAGGGAAGCTGAGAAACAGTTGTTACATAACTTATTTAAGATAACATAGTAAAAAACCTGATTTGGGACTGTAATAGTCACTTAAGGCTTTTGAATGAACTGTCTACATCACAACTTCTTAACTATAATTTTAAGTTTGCACAATTATGTAGAAATAGTACAAAAACAGTGGCATGTTTTTTAATCTGAGTTAAAGGTTATTGACAGTAACCCTATTTGCTTTATCTAGACTGTCCCTCACCTATGCATTAAACCATGTCTTCATTACATATTAAGAATTGGGCCAGTGAGGTGGCGCTAGAGGTAAGGTGTCTGCCTTGCAAGTGCTAGCCAAGGAAGGACTGCGGTTCAATCCACTGGCATCCCATATGGTCCCCCCAAGCTAGAGGCGATTTCTGAGTGCTTAGCCAGGAGTAACCCCTGAGTATCAAATGGATGTGCCCCCCAAAAAAAACAAAAAAAAACAAACAAACAAAAAAGAAGAATGACAGATATGCAGGCTGAAGCAGTGGCACAAGTGGTAAGGCAACTGCCTTGCCCGCACTAGCCTAGGACAAACCATGATTTGATCCCCTGGCTTCCCATATGGTCCCCCAAGCCAGGGGCAATTTCTGAGCACATAGCCAGGAGTAACCCCTGAGTGTCACAGAATGTGGCTCAATAAAACAAAAACCAAACAAACATAAGAGAGTTTTCTCAAAATTTTGGAACAATATTAACAATGTAAATCTCCTTTGCTCGCATTCGATTTGCATTTTCTAAGAGGAGAGATATTCTCTTATATAAGCATAGCACAGTTACCTAATTTAGTGAGTCTAAAAGTAGCATAACATTTATAACAGTTAAATCTGAGCCAGAGAGACAATTCAGGAGTTAAGGGGATTCCTTTGCAATGTAGATAAATCCAGATCAATAACAGTAAAATAAATCCTCGAGTTGTAAGACCACCCCAGGCATGAATTTCTTTCATTGTTTTTTTTTTTTGTTTTTGGACTACACCTGGAGGTTCTCAGGGGTTACTCCTGGCTCACTCAGAAATCATTCTTGGCAGGCTTGGGGGACCATATGGGATGCAAGGAATCAAACCCAGGTCTGACCAGGTTGACCAGGTACAAGGAAAATACCCTACTACTGTGCTATCACTCTGGCCCTAGATACTGTATTTCTAAACCCCAGGCAGCCAGGTCTGAAGAAGCAGAGTAGTGCAGAAGAAATAATCAGCCAAGCCAGTCAGGAAAGATGCTCATGATTTCCATGGCCTTTTGCCACATGCTCTCTTGTCTCAACCAACGAGACAGAACATTTTTTCTTTATTAAAACCAATTCCCAATCCCAGGAGGGGATAGTCTGAGAGAAAAAGAAAGGAAGAGTGAGTGAATGAGTCAGAGAGAGAAGTACATATCCAGTGGGCTTTTACATATCAAAGGAAGAGATTTAAGGAAGGAGGAAGTTGGGGAACACCTTTGGGGTTGATAGCTTGGTGTCATCTTACAAATATCCAGTATCATAATAAAGGTCTATTGAGCACTCCCTAGGGTCACTCCTGAACAGTCATGAATAGGCCTCATCACCTCCTGTGCGGCATAAAACAACCACTCCCCGCCAAAAAAAAAAAATACCTTTTATAGTTCAATTTTTAATTGTCAAAAATGCTTTTAATAGCATATTTTTACTAGTACAGGACTCATCTAGAAATAGGTACTGTCTTTAGCTACCATATTTTTAGAGTTCCCTCCAATGTTATTTTTTATATTTATGCTATTATTAGTATTTTTTATATTTATGCTATTATTAGTATTTTTTATATTTATGCTATTATTAGTATTTTTTGTCAGCTCTATTCAGGGTTTATTAATGACTTGTCTGGAAGTCACTACTTAAGGGTTTGGGGGACCATAGTGAAGCCCAAATTTGAATCTCTGACATATGAATTATATGCACAAGCCTGTTAAAATAGCTTTCTGAGCCCTCCTGAAATCTTTATTTTTATATTACTGTTTTGAAGAATATAGTAATTTATTATTTATTTATTTATTTGTTGGGTTTTGGGTCACACCTGGTAGCGCTCAAGGGTTACTCTTGGCTCTCTGGTTCCTCAGCAATTGCTCCCGGCAGGCTCGGGGGAACATATAGGAGGCCAGGATTCAAACCACAGTCCTTCTGCATGCAAGGCAAACACTCTACCTCCATGCTATCTCTCCAGCCCCCTATTTTATTTTTTTTAATATAAAATAAATTTAGGTTTGTCAAATGTTCACCATAGTTGCATTCATATCAGGGGTTTCCACCTAGAATATCTCAGAATATTACATTATTTCTATGGAATGGGGTTCTGGAAGTATCCAGTGTGTACTAGCTCTTCCTGATGATTTCACTGTGTTTATCAAGCTGTTGTCTGATTTCTACAAAGTAGAGGTATAATGATTTTTATTAAAACTAACAAGTGAACTAGGTAGTCAGTTTAAGAATATAAAAATATTCTGCCCTTTATCCCTAGATTTAATCTCAATTAAAGATGTTTATCTAAATGACTCTTTACAAAGATGTTTCTAAAATGATCATTTTTCTAGCTCTTACAATCTCCCCACAGTTATCAATAAGCTTGTAAGGCATTCTGCAGAGGAATTCTCTCAAAGGAGTACTCTCTTTTCCTTTTAATTATGTACTCATTTATTTATTATAAGTAAAGTTTCATGTGTTTCTATTTTTACCAGTGGATATTTTAAGAATCAAAATAAATAGAACAATTTGTTTCACTGTATTACTTATTTTGACTACTCCAACTCTTCCATCTTTGGGCAGTAGAAGCCACTTCAAGTTTTCTTTTATCCTTTTCTCATAACCTCATCATTTTAAAAGACCATTTTCTTTATTGTCTAGTAGTACAAGATGTACCAGTATTCTCAAGAACATTCCCTTCCACAGTCCTAGATTCATCCATTTCTGAAAAGCCCTTAGTTTTTTTAATAGAAAATGGTATTAGGAGCCAAGAATTTAGTACTAGATGTGCATATTATTACTAGGGCAGGGAATATAGACATATATTCATACATATAAGCATGTGCATATTTATGAAAGCTCAGAGGTCTGTATGTACCCACATATGTGATTGTTTTTTATACTTGTGAGTTTACAATAGAGAAATACTTTGTTAACCATACAGTTGTTAGTCTGTATTTTCACAATAATGAAAAATATGATGCAAGGTAGAATTCATATGGCTTAGAAAGTATGTCCACTATTCTATTTGTGATTAAATTTTCATTCCTAGTATGAAAGTAACGTTGGTGGCATCAGTGACTTAGATTTTTTTCCCTGATCCATATCTGAATATATGCTGGCAAGAATAAAAAGAGCACCTGTGGTGAGTAAAATTTTAACTTATTCCTAAAATTTTAAATGTTGATACTTTGAATTCATGTACTTAAAATGCATCTTACCCAATGAAGTTAGTCTGTCCACTCTAGTCTGTACTTGTTCCATAAACTGAAATCTAGTCAGAAACATAGTACAGCAGTAAGGTGTTTAATTTGCATGCTGCTGTCTGACTAGGTTCAATCCTTCATCACAGAGGGTTCCCCTGAATAACTCCAGGAGGAATTTCTAAGCATCACAAAGTATGTCCAAAAGAAGCAAAAAAAATTAATTAATTAAAAAATAAAAGTGTAGGCATGCAGACAAAGTTTTCTCTGGATGGAAAGTCAAGAATGAGATAGAAGTGCAGTGAACTGGGTGCTAGCATTGCATGTTGCTTACCTACCTAGGTTCAATCCCCAACACCCATAGAATTAAGAACAGAGACCCTGAGACCTAAGAACAAAGCCAGGTGTAGATCCTAAGAACTGCCAGTCATAGTTCCATAACAAGCAAACAAAAAGAAATAATGAATCTTTTATATAGAGGTGTAGTTTCTAAGGGTAAACCTACAGTGGTTTACTAACCTTGCTCCCTGAAAAAACAGGCAGCTATTAGTCATTCTAACAGTCCACAGCAGAACTTTGAACTAAATGTTCTAAAGAGGTCTTTAAGATGTTGTTTGGTCTTTATCAGGGTAAAGTTTAATACTGCTGAGGAATCCTCTTACTGATATTTAATGGCTTCAGCTTTCCTTTATGGAAGTTGAGTTGACTCAGCAACATCTGACACTTGGGTACCAGTCTGAAAACTGAGTTATAGTCTTTGGTCTATTTTCAATAAGTGCGGGTCTCAGGTTGTAACAGCCTCTCAGAGGCTCATATTCTTCATATATAAGATATAAAATCTGCAAGATTATGTGAATTTGAGGTAATAAGTTTAAAAATCATGACTTGTAGTCAGATATTTATCACATACATATTTTCTTTAAAACAATAACAGATACCTATATATGCCAAGTTCTTAGGCTTGACCCCAAGCAAACTAGTTCAAGATGCCTAATAGAAGTGTTTCAGGGGCCGGAGAAAAAGCACAGCAGAAGGGCATTTGCCTTGCATGCAGCAGATCCAGGATGAACCTCAGTTCAATTCCCAGCAATCCATATGGTCCCGCAAGCCTGCCAAGAGCGACTTCTGAGCACAGAGTCAGAATTAACCCCTGAGCGTGATTGGGTGTGGCCCAAAAACCAAAAAAAAAAAAAAAAAAAAAAAAAAGTGCTTGAAACCAGATATCATAAGAGAATCAAGCATGGATAAATCTACTATCATTCTTTTAGGCTATTTTCCAGTATGGGTTGCTTAAAATATTACAGGACAGCCTCCTGTTTGTATCAGTCAGAATTTTATAGCAATATAATGGTTTGGATACATGTCCCTTGTTATTTAATTCTTAGCTACTTTCATAGATGAAAAAAGAATACCTCTTGAACCCTGTTATTCTGAGAACACCTGCGATATTACATTTTCCTTTGGAACTTGAATAGCCAGAAATGATATAGCCAAACTATGAAACTAAGCAAAAAACCCCTATCACAGATTTCTGTGGTGATGATGGCAGCTGTCCTAGCAGACAGTGCTATTCCTCTAAGTCTATACCTTCTGCCTCCTCTACCCAGGATTATAAACACACTAACTACCAGCAAAGCTGGCTTCTTTAGAATGACTAACAGAGAAAATGTGACACTTTTTTTTTCTACCCAGTAAGTCTATGAGCAGAGCTGCAATAATGGGGTTGCTATGCTATTGTATGATATTGTAGTACACACCTGCAATGCTACCCATCCATGATGAGAGTATTTTAAGGCTTCAGTATAAAAGCCTGTGATCTAGTAGGGTGATGGGAAGATAGCACAACCAGTAGGAGGCTTGCCTTGTTCAAGGACAACCCAGGTTCAATCCCAGACACCATCAATGGACCCATGATCACTGCCAAGAATAATACATAGCTGAGTATAGAGACAGGAGTAAACTAAGACCAATGTCAGGTGTGGTGCAAAATTAAACAAACAACCAAAAATTGTATAAAATATCTCTCTGGTTTCCAAATATACTTGACCTACCTCATCTGTCTTAGCAAAATGAACAGGACAAATTTATGTGTCACCCAGATGTAATAAAAGAATAGAAGTATATGGCAGTATATGAACAGCAAGACTTTGTCTTGTTTAATAGATATTAAGTTATTTTATAGACACTGTGCTAACCAAAACAATAAATCAGTTTATTTATGACCCTTGTTCTTACCCAATGCCTGCTCTTTGCAGACTATAATATAAATAAAACCTGCCGAGAAAGGAAGAGATGATGTTCTTCTCTGTACTTGTGACCAGTAGATTCTGGAAACTGTAGAAATTACTTCTTTAGTTTGTTTTCTAGTCTATAATATAAGGATGCACAGAGTCAGGTGACAGTGTACATCTACCATTCTTGATGATTTGTTTTCAAACTAGTTCCAATCTAACTCCCCATTCTATGCTTCTATCAAGAGAATGACCCAGGTTCAAGTGAAATTTATGCTTATGTAACTTAAATGTCTTCTGTAAGAATAATATGAAACTATAAATACATAAGTATATTGACAGTGACTATTTATTTTAAATAATAAAATAAAGCCCTGAAACACCAACTTTCAGAAGTCATTATTTGTTGTTGAAATACCACAAAATCAAAGGTAGAAATTACATAAGATTGGTGACCATTAGCTGAATAATAACTTCTATAAATATTTTATCATACTTTTTATATGTATCCTACAAAATTTTTGTCTCATCTAATAAAAATGTCTACAATATTTTCCATAGACTAGAAAAATAATTCAGTTTTCCTCAGGTCCATTGGTGGAGATTAACAAAAAAGGACAGAACTAAATACTTCAAGCCAAACGCTACATCAATAGAATCAAGAGACCCAAACTGTAACAATCTAAACTTTATATGAGCTTGTTATATTGGCAGATTGGAGCAAAGGGTGATGGTATGGGATAGATTCTGGGAACCTGGTGGAGGGAGATCAACACTCAAGGTAGGATTGGCCCTGATTCATTATATGTTTGAAACCCAAATATGAATGACTGTGTAAATTACAATGGTTTCAATAAAATAAAATTTTAAAAAATCAGTTTTCCTGTAACATAGTTGATCAAAATGTATTATAAATGACAACAGAACATTTTCTTCAACTTTACAATTCATTTCTGGCAGTGTCATGTACATTTTTAGCATATTTTTCCAGATTTGGAAAAATTCTCTATTCAATGTCTTCTCGCTCTCATTCCTATATTCCCCTTCTTTTTGTGGTGGTTCAGTGATACTGCAGTGATGAGGGGTTGCTTACACTTTGTTGCAGTGATTATAGATTTTGTACTGTGGCACATCTGAGGCAATAAGGGTGATTGAACTGGAAGCTGCAAGCCTGCATGTTCTCTAGTACTGAGTCACAATTTTTATATAAGCTACAATTTTAAGCATTCACATTTCCTTGGGTGGAAAATAATCTGAAAGACACTGAAATAATGTCATTCATTATTCTGGGCCTTGGAAGAGCCTCTAATTCAGACCATTACCTATTCTCTCAATAACTTCTCTAAGTCCCTGGGATAAGGAAACCTACATCTCAGGGGCTTTGCCCCAGCTGAACTCCTACTTTGAATATTAATGCTTGCCCCTCCCTCCCAGATGACCTTTCTCCAAGGTGTCAGCAGATTCAGAACCCCTCCACTGTAGTAACTCTACAAGGGGAAAAAAATAATGTTTTATGGTGCTAGAAGTCTTTTTTCATTTTTTGTCTTTTTGTCATTTCCACAAAAACACTCGATAGAAAGCTATGGATCTTTGAATCTTTATTATAAGAATTAATTCAAAACTGTTGCTCAACGGATAGAAATGGCTCCACTTCATGAGAGCCAAAAAAATGTTGCAAATTCTCTTTCTAAAGCAAGCTATGTTGGTGTCAGTGTGGTGGGTAGGGTGTTTTCCTTATAAACGGTCAACCTAGCTTCAATCCTTATAAACGGTCAACCTAGCTTCAATCCTTATAAACGGTCAACCTAGCTTCAATCTATGATATCCCATATGGCTCCTTGAGGACCATGAGGAATATGTCCTGAGAAGTACTGGCATGAGCCCAAAACATAAACAAAACCAAAGCAACCATATTCTGATCTATTTTGTTCATTGTCAGTTAGTTATGAAGAAGAAACAATTTTTGAATGATCATGTGCCATTATACTCAATCAGAGTGTTATAAAATTTCTGAGGAGGAGCGCACACTCCAAGCTAATTAGAACCAAGAAACACTTCTGTCACTCTGAAGGGTGATTGATATGTGATCCGCTCCACTTATTTCCCCTGATATCAAGGTACAACTTAGGGTAACAGTACCTCATCTCTTTGGGTAGCTTTTCTCCTTCCTTGATGGTTTCACCTATAGAAGATACAATTACAAAACATTCTGTACCCATAACAGAGATTTTCAGTTATATTTCCTTCCAGGATTTGTAAAACTTCCCTTAGAGGTCTGACTAAAAAGTCATCAATTTTGTGCATCTCCAACCATTTCAGAGAAATAAATAAATAAAAGCAAAAATGCAAGAAGAGAAATAAGAGGAACAGGAAAGAGAGGGAGAAATGAAAGAGAAAGATTAGAGGCTGTCCAAACCAAAGTAGTCCAATACTGTAGAAGACAAAAATCTGCTTGCTTTTACCAGAAAGGTGACAGATAAGATTACTACTTCATCCATTTTCTAATTTGACTGCTCAGGTGAAAACATATTAATCATAACAGTAGTATATAAGGCATAGATACATTTCTATATTATCAATATATTATCCTTTCACAAATGATCGCTGAATGACTCAATCAAGCAATAAATTTTTATGATTAGCTCATGATCATGACATTTTGTTTGTTTGTTTTCTCGGGCCACATCCTTTGATGCTCAGGTTACTCCTGGCTAAGTGCTCAGAAATTGCCTTTGGCTTGGGGGAACCATATGGGAAGCCGGGGTATTGAACAGCGGTCCTTCCTTGGCTAGCGCTTGCAAGGCAGACACCTTACCTCTAGCGCCACCTTGCTGGCCCCGATCATGACTTTTTTAATTACATAAATATAATTCAAGAAAAAATAACTAGCATCTCATATGAGACGATGCCATTAAAGACAATAAATAAAAAAATGTTTCCAAATGAAACGGTCCATGAATTTGAAGCAAACTTATAGAATAGCAATAGGCTTTGCTTGGTGACTCCAGCAGTACCAGTTTCACACTCATGTAAGTACTCAGAGAAAAGCACAGCTGTTCTGTTTCACTCTGTGGCCACACATTTTTTCAGTTACTCGGCCACACTACAACACACAATAAACACCTCCAGTCTGCAAATATCACAATGGGGAAGCAAAACCAAAAATCTACTATGCCTAGTGAGAGAAAAACTATAGCTCTGAAGACCCAGCCAAATCAGTCAGCTCTATAACTTCTTTGATAAGGATTTTAAAGAAACTATGAAAGAGACAGACAATATGACTCAGAGGACATAAGAAATTAGAAAACTTCAAACAGAAATGACACAATTAAAAAACTTGGTAGGCAAAAATCCCACATCTCACCGGAAGACCTTACCAGCTGAGAAACAGCTGCTGAGGACAAAGGACAGAAGCAGTGAGGTTGAAGGTGAGCTGCATAACACCATCAGATAAAGCAGAAGATGAAAGGAGTTTTAAAAATAAAGAGCTGACAAGAGAACTTTGGGGTGGATTCATGAACAACAGCATAATAATCATCAGCATCCCAGAAGGCCAGGAAGGCAACTCCTATGAGTAAGCAATGGTCAAAGATATCATTCCTGAGAAGTTCAGAACTGGAGAGTACATCTAACCAAATCCTGGAAGCCCAAAAGCTATCAGCTAAAAGACATCTAAATAAAAATACTCCAAGACACATTTTATCAGAATAATGAAAACCACAGATAGAGGCAGAATACTGAAAGATTTTCCTACGAGGAAAATCACAAACAAAAAAATGTCCTTAATATTTACAGCAGATTTACCAAATTAAACACTCCAAGTCTGAAAGTAGTGGAATGTATATATAACAATAAAATAAATGCTTACAAGAAATATTTTACCCAGCCAGACTTCCATTCAGATTTGAAGGAATAATTGACTTCATTGAGAAATAACCATATAGCCATGGAACTGAAAACTAATGTTTTTTTTTTTTTTTTTTTTTGGTTTTTGGGGCACACCCGGTGAGACTCAGGATAGCTCCCTGCTAAGCGCTCAGAAATCACTCCTGGTTTGGGAGGCCATACGGGATCGAACCGTGGTCCGTCCTAGGCTAGCGTGAGCAAGACAGACACCTTACCCCTTACACTACCATTCCAGCCCCTGAAAACTAACTTTACAAGAACTGAAAGAGGTATTTTAAGATG
>PVKC010024608.1:0-16624 GCA_004027635.1 Crocidura indochinensis | reverse complement strand
CCCCTGGCAGGCTCAGGAGACCATATGGGATACCGGATTCGAACCACTGACCTTCAGCATGCAAGACAAACGCTTTACCTCCATGTTATCTCGCAGGCCCCAGGAAACATAAAGTGATGAGCAATGAGTAAGAAGACCTACTGCCAGATCCTAAATTCTCAGAAAAAAAGACCAAAGGAAGGAAAAACAGCTGGATAAATCTATTTTCTGGGACCTCATCCTGCAGCTACAGGGCCATAAGATGCTCTTTCTAACTCAGTTCCAATCAAAGTGTATTGACCCTGGACTCTGAGCTGGCCATCAGCAAATTCAAAACTAGAGATGGTGCTAGATCCCAAGTCAGGGTTGTGAGAAGCCCACCAAGGCAGGAGGGAAAGTTTCCTTATACAGAGACACAGTCAAATACAAACTTGTGGGGGTTTTTAGGGCACCTACTGAGGAATAAAAAAACCCATTTGCCCAAGCCAGGAACTGGAGAAGCTTGAGAAAGAAATAAAAAACCTTTGTGTTACATCCTGTTCATGAGCAGGCTCTAAGATATTCAACTTAGTGAAGATAAAGTGGGCATTCAGGAGTTAATTGGAGGCATGGGGGACATCTTCAGGGCCTGCAAGCTGCTTAAGAAACATATGAATCCGGGGCCAAAGAGATAGCATGGAAGTAGGGCATTTGCCTTGCAGAAGGATGGTGGTTTGAATCCCAGCATTCCGTATGGTCCCCCTGAACCTGCCAGGAGAGATTTCTGAGAGGTGAGCCAGGAGTAACCCCTGAGCTCTGCCCCAGGTGAGACCCAAAAACCAAAAAAGGAAAAGGAAAAAAAAAAAGAAAAAAAAGAAACATATGAATCCAAATCAAGAGAGAAAGACAGCCATGAGAAGGCAGAAATCAGCTCATCTTGGAGCGAAGAAGTGCTAGGCCCTCCCAGAGGCAAGAGCTCACAGAAACCCACCATCATTGGGTTTGGAAATTAGCTAATGAAGGTTTGGATAGCTAAACTCAACCAAGTACTTTTGCATATTTGCCTCTTGCCTGGTGATTTTTTAAATCCTTTTGCAGCTCTCATCCCCAGTCCTAGCCTAGCTCTCCACACCCACCCTCTCCAGCCCCAGCAGAGTATGTTATTACTGAGCACAGCAGACTATAGCTCCTTACTCGAGGAATGCAGGCTGAAGTCCTAGTAGCCTATGATGAAACAGGCTATTTCTGCCCTGGGACATCAGCAGGCCTCTGGGCACTGACTCCAGAGCTACACTGTGATGTCTGTGATGTTTTCCTAAACAAATGATTTTCCTTCACACCTTGGAATGCTTTTATTCGTGTCTAGGTGTGGGAATATCTTTAGAGATCATTTCTTGTCTAGAGTTGGGACCAGGGTTAGGGGAGCAGCAAGCAATTTTTCACTCCCCAAGTTATCTATTACCCGTGGCTGATCTGGATGTAAAAATAGCTACTGAGGCTGTTTGTTTAATCTGACTGTTACTTGACACCACACGAGTGTTGCAGAGCAGTGTTTGCCTCTTCCCCACCAAGAACACCATTTGGTTTCCCCCAGCTAAGTCTCTAGATACGCTTAGTGAACGTTCAAGGGTCTGCCTCCTTTCTGGCCACCGATTTTCCTCAAGTAAGAAGGTTTGTCAGAATTGAGAGATTTGCAAATTTGGACTGCTGGCAAGAGCCAGGTTGTTGGTAGAGTGGAAGAGTCGGAGTTCTCACTTCTTTTTTGAGAGGCCTGAAAAGCAAGTAGCCGGACTGGAGAGTGGAAGGTAGGATGTTGAATTGTTTCTGGCTTTTCAGAGGAGGCCAGAGACCGGAAGACTTGGGCTTCTTTGCAGGGCAGTTCTGGGCTGGTTGTGTGGGATGGAGCCTTGTGGTGTGCCAGGGTCTTGTGCAAGGGGTGTCAGCCACCAGGGGTAAGTGGGTGCCTGAGGTTCCCAGTGTGTGCTGTGGGTGTGGATTTCTGTGTGGACAGTGGGGTGTGTCATATAGCAGATGGTATAGAAGGCATGCGTGATTTGCTCTTCTGTCCATCCAACTGTCAGTGCTGCGACCACATGGCTGTTTGGTCACTAGCCTGCCAGGTCTCTGCACTGCCAATGAGGGACAATTGGGAACTCAAGACATATGGCAGGAGACTGACTAAGCCGATGGAGGGCCATGCAGGTTCCTACAGCAGACACAGAGAAAACAATTGGTCTTTGGGACATTCTGATCTCCTGTTTCTGAGAGAGCCTATACTCAACACTCTATCCCATGAAATGAGTGTCTCCCACACCTCAAGAATCCTTGATTAGAACCACACAGGACAGGACTTGGACAAATCTGAAATCTTATTTTTTTCCCTTGTGGGAAAGAATTGATCATTGAGAGAAACAATAATGAATCTGTGTAGGAAAGTGGTTTTTAAGACTTTAAAACACGCCCTTGGATGTTGCTGATCTAAAATACAGTATTGGGTCTTTACTATGCATGGAGTATAAGAGGGACTATATGGGAGCTCCTGTTTTTTTTTTTTTTTTTTTCACTCAATTACTTTGCTTTGCTCTAGGCCTAAACTACTCTAAGAAATAAAGGCCATAATTTGTTTTGTCGCCATACCTGCAGCGCTCAGGAGCTACTTCCGGCTTGGTGCTCAGTGTCATTCCAAGCCATGGCTGGGGACCTGAGCAGCTAAGAAGAGCCAAGTATTGGATTCAGGACTTCCACATGCAAATATGTGCTCTAACTCAACAAACTCTCTCCTTCACCAAGCAAACACCATTTTAAAAACCCTAAAATACTTTATTTTACATTTTTATTATTTACCCCGTGGTTTACATAGTTGCTCATAATGTTTCTTGCATTTTATTCCCAGATATGAATCTCACCTTCAATGTAACATTCCTTCCATCCCACCAACCCCCAGCTTGTGCCCTGGCAGGTACAAAATAGTTTATTTTATATTGCTTTTTTTTTTTTCTGTTTTGGGTGGGCACACCCTGCAGCACTCAGGGGTTACTCCTGACTATCTGCTCAGAAATCGCTCCTGGAAGGCAAAGGGAATCATATAGGATGCCGGGATTCAAACCACCTTTGGCTGGTTGGCTGCTTGCAAGGCTAACGCCCTATTGCTATGTTATCTCTCTGGCCCCTGTCTTGCTTATTTACAATTAAGTGGTAATGGAATTATCAAAAAAAAATTTAGTAAAAAAAACTTGCAAAATTGTTATATCTCACAATGGGGTTTATTAAACCACTGAAGGTTTACTAAGCTGTTTGTTGCTAATTGATTATTCTATGTTGTTGGTTTTATATGTTAACCGTAGGTGGTTTCTATGCTACTTTGACCTCTAAGTTGGTGCATGCCTTACTGCAGTGTCAGATATTGAAAAATTTAGAAATGTTGCACAGCCACATATGTGACCATGTGCTCCAGGAATTTGAGGCTCTATGGATGAAATGGTAGTAGCTTTGGGAGATGTCTGTGACTGACTGGGCTTCGAGAAATATGAAAGTGAGGGCTGCTCACATTCACTCCAACAAGGTTTCTCAGCACAAATACCAGTGTACTTGGAGCCTTGATTAGTTAACTATCTCTACAGAGATCAGCAGTAAAGTGGAGTAAGTTGTGCCATTGACATGGTGGAAATTGTGGGTTAAGGGTATACAGCTGCCAAGGTTTAAGCAGGGCAGATGCTTTGCCTGCCCTTACACCCAAGAGTGTCCTAGTTTTCAGCTATGAGACTAGTGTACCTATAATTCTTTATGGCTTGGTTTACATCTATTTCAAGAATAAAATGAGTCTATGAAAATGGCCAATGACCTGGCATGACAGTGGCTATGAGATGTGACCATGGCTGCCAGGGCTTCCAAAAATCTAAAGTGCTTTCATTGTATCTTACTCTACTGCATTTATTGGAATAATTGTACTTACTAGTATAACTTATAAATATTTTCAGTAGTATTTGTAAGTAGTAAGTCTAAGAAGTTGTAGATCTGAGAACCATGGAAAGCAGATTAGAGAAACATTTATGTTAAGGAAGATCCTGTTTTCCAGTATTTGCATTCCTTTACTAATGTGGTTAGTAAATCATGACTCTGAGCTGGGAACTAATTTTATAAATAGTTTTATTGACACATAGCCACATTCATCCACTTACATATTATCTGTGGCTGTTTTTATTCTCAATCTATCTGCATGGCTGCTTTCATTCCCTAGACGGTGTCTCTGGTCTGTGAAGAACAAAATAAAGTTTATAGTAAGATCCTGCTGAAAAAGATCATTGTCTCCTACTGTGGGATAATACAATTTGGCATGTGCAGGCATGTATGCTCATACACACACACACTCACACACACACACACACACACACACACACATATAATTCTAGCTATTGGTTTCCTTTGCCACTGGGAGTGGTCACTTTGCCATGGAGTGTGGCCTGTGCAGGGCAGATTATACTTATCAGGGTGGTTATAAATAGGATCTGTGGGTGACCCAAATTCAGCATGCATCTGCTATTGAGTCTTAAGGAGAATGATTTTACCTCTTCTTTGAGACAGGAGCTCTATTCCTAGTGGGAGGAAGGAGATGGTGGAATGTTGGGTACTTGACCCAGAGGGCCTGGGATCCCTTGATCACATATCAAACCAAAGTTTGGGAAGGTAACAGGAAGGCCCAAAAGAACCAAGAGTCCTGGGAGGGAAAATGTGACCACTCCTGCATTCTTTAGCCCAGTCTACAGACCAGTAGGTTGATGGTTTCTGCTTCTTAGCACTCAACTGGAGATCCTTACAGAAAGGGGAAGCCCCATAACTGTAAATAACCCTATCTCCTCAGTGTATGCCAGAAATCTGTCACTAAAGCCTTGAGCCAGCCAAGCAAGGGTTGGACCATCTTTCTCATTGTCTCTTGGGAGTTCATGCCACCAGCTCAGGTTAGTGAAGAAAAGCAGAGTTTTAAGAATTGGCATTTCTCAAGCATCCATAAGAGGAGCTTCCCTCACAGGCTACATCAGGTCTTACTTCTTCTACATTGGAAAATTTTAGCCACTTTTAACAAATTCAATCTTAGTTCCAATTCCACCAATAGTACTTCACCTGAGTGTTCATTTCCTTGGCCAGGGAAACTTGGCCATCAAACTCTTCTTCTTTTTAACTTAGTTCCCATACATAAGCATGTGGGGGTGGATGGAAGGAAGAGGACAAGGGGCCATGGCACATGGATCAAAGGCTCCCAAAAGACAGTTTGTGAGACACAGCTAAGATGTGTCACCCCGCAGCACAAGTGTTCCAAATAATTTGGGACATTCTCTAGAGAGAGCTTTGTATGAATAACCCCAGATCTCTTATATGCTGATGGAGGTAGAGCGGGTTCTCAGTGAACATAGCTTTGGAGAGAAGACAGATAAGACTGTTAGGGTCAAGTGTGCTTGGTCCCAGTCCACAGCCCTTTAGCCTGCTAGAGCTGAAACCCAGAATCAGAGTTTGGGATTTGACTATCAGTGGGTCTTGAGCCTTAGCTTTCTCCCCAGAGAAAAAGACCTCATTCCTTGGCAGACCTGCCTTCCTTGGGAGAAAGGGGACAGAAGCGTGCAAGGCTTTGTATGTAAGTTTGAGGAGAAGGTCATCTTGGTGGCTTCTGTTCTCAGCAGAGCCCGCCAGAGTACAATCCCAGTTGGGGAAGGATGTGAGCGCCAAGAAAGCAGCCAAATCTGAAGAAGCATCCTAAATCCCATGGCAATGCCCCAGTGGTATCTGTGGAGACAATTCCCTGGTCTTAGTAGTCTCCTCTTTTCTGTAATGGTCTTTATGGGAAATTGGAACTACTACATGACACTGAGCTAAGAGAGGACTTTTTACACCTCTACATTTTCCTGTGTGGCTTAAGGAAGCCCTTGTCTGGGACAGGAATATATCTATGACTGCCTTGAACATCTCAGTGCTCTCCTTGCTCACTATCCATTCAGAAGAGTGGCCTTAGGAGTCATACTCTGAGATCTGGGCAATGACAGATCATGTTGCCAAATTACAGGCATCACTAACAGCCAGACTCCAAACTTGACCTGTCTGTCCTTCTCTGAGGCAAGTCAGACATGATGGCCACATAGGTCAAGGGGTCAGATCACAGACTCATAGGGGCAAAACATGCTTTTCTGGCAGCTGTGTGACTCCTATATACATGATATTTGAGTACTCAGTTTATTCTCACAATCAAACACAGTGGCACTTATGCACCCTCTGTGTCTCTGAAAAGAGTTACAATCAAAGATGGCCTGAGTTCAAATCCCATATCTTCTTTAGAGATAAGGAGGCGTGTGGGAAGTAAAAGTAGGCTTGGGGCTTCCAAACAATGCTCAGAGGACCTGGAGGCAATCCCAGTTATAGTCTACCAACCCAATCTTCGATTCAGATCAGGGTCCCAAAGATGAGATGGGCACTGCAGTACCAGAAACTTTCAGGGACTCAGCCTATGATGCTCAGGAAGTCCTATGATGCCAGGATATACTCCCTGTACTATATCTCCAACTCAAAGTCATCTTCTTTCCTATCTTCCTCCCTAGTCTTCTATTCCTAGAGCTTAAAGCATCCAACCAACTTTCTGCAGAAGACCCAGCTCTCTTATCAGAGAGATCAAGCTTTTCCTAGATAAGGCATCAGTGTAGGCTGGGATGCCCCTTAGTTTTATCAAATTGAGCCCCAATACCCAGACACCAGGAGCATCATGGGCCCACTCTGCCCTTCTCAATCAGCCCCTGAGCCTCAACTTTCTTCCCTGTAAAGTGGGAATGTCAATGCCAGTATTGACTGTCAAATAATAAAGTTGTATCTCCAAGGGTCTTGTATGCAATAAGAGAACAAATTCATGAAAAGGACCAGACAAATAATGGAATTACATGACCTGCTTTCTCCTCTCAAGTGTCTTATGAGTTAATTTACAGTTTTAAGTCCTGTTTAAAGTCCAACTTGGGGCTTTTCTTTCTAGAGGTGTCTCTAAGTTTATTTATTTACATTTTTCAATTGAGAGCACCTGGATTATGGAGGATGGTCCCCAGCTTTAAGACACCACTAGGCACTCTCCATTCTATATGGCTCTCTTTTTATTACAAAGAGCTCCCTGGTGGTGGGCTGTGGGTTTCCTCTTTCTGGGTGCAGGACCAACCAGGAAGGGAACTTAATGTTCCCATTCATATGACATATGGGCAGTTTCTGGGCACCACACAGCATTGCAACATTTTAGTTAGGATAACCTGATCTATTCCAGGTCCCCCTTTCCTCACCAAGGAATATAAGGGAAGTTTAAATGCAGGTGCACATATATCTAACTTTAGCTCAAAGTGCAAAAATGCAAGGGCAGAAATCTGAACTGTATTGAGAAACCAACATTTGCCACATCTGTAGCAGTGCAGACCTAGAAGTGATAGGTACTTGAGGGGACACTGAGGGGAATAGTTGAGGGGACATTGTCCTAAGGAATTTGTTTTCTGAGGCTTAAAAACACAAAAAGAGAGTAAACATAGGAGGTGGTTCAAGGATCTGGGAACACCCTAAGGGTGAAGGGCCTCTGGTCAGTCATCTCTTTACTCTTCACTTCCTCTTTTCCTCTGGATGATAAATGACTTTAGCCTATAAGTCACCACTACTTCCACCCATCTCCTGGTCCTGAGTTGAGCCTGTTACAGACAGGAACAAGAGTTGCATGTCTTTTATCAGATGGTTTCTAGGTGCTAAGTGCCTCTGACACAAATTCTTTGAATTTTCACAGGGATCCAATGAGCCAGGGACCACTGTTACAGGTGAGAAGGCCCAATTTTAAAGAGATTTAATGATTGGTTGGAAGCCACTAATAACCCATAGAGCCAAGAAGTACATGCTAGTGGATTTGGCTACATACTTTCCCCATCTGGAGATCAGCAACAATGATGCAAGCTGTCATTTAGTGAGAACCTATTTATGCTTTACACACACATGCTCACACTCTCTAAGGCACTTGGCAGTCCTATTATAGTATTATTAAGAAAAATAAAAGTAGGGTCCAGAGAGGTGGAGCAGCAGAAGGGCATTTGCCTTGCAAGCAGCTGACCTAGAACTGACCACAGTTCGATCCCCCAGTTTCCCATATGGTCTCCCAAGCCAGGAGCGATTTATGAACTTATAGCCAGGAGTAACCCCTGAGTATCACCCAGGTGTGGCAAAAAAAAAAAAAGAAAGAAAAGAAAAGAAGTGAAAAAGTAGATAGGGGATTTCTTCCCTTGCCATCTGTTTCACAAACCCAGCATCCCACTTGGTGAAAGTTCCATCATTACTTTAATCTCTTCTGTCTCTCTTCTGGGATCTGCATTTTACTTCTATCATTTGCAACTACCCAGAAAGGGAAATATTATTTTAGGGTAAGGAACAAAAGCTGGGAGAAGTACAATAACTTGTTGAGGTCAGACAGAACTAGGAACTGGGAAGCTATGGCCTGACTCTAAACCTTGAGCTCTTTCCACCCTTCCAACCTGTGCATGGTGAGCATTCAAAGCTCTCTGGCCTCTTCCTTCTAGCAAGCCGTGCCAACTAAGGCTTGCTCCTGCACCTTGAGGCTTTGCAGTTTACATTAACCTTTGCTCTTTTTCATGCCTTTGGTGACCATCCTTTGGAGAAGAGGGCATCTCTGACTCCTCACTATAGCCCATACACGCTATATCCAAGCCTAGAACAGGGCAGACAGAGCCAAAACAAAATAGCCATGCATCCCAAATGGCCCAATAGCACATGACTTACCAACACAACTACCTAGAAAGATAGTCTCCAACTGCTCTATGCTGAGGACAGAGGTGTTAAGCGCAAGTGTGACCTTATGCCCCAAACTTTCAGTCACATCTTTGCAATGGGTAACAGAACTCTATATAATGAAACCTGTAGGACCCCTGATAAGTTAGAAGTACCTGTTTAGGGAAGAAGAGTATTTCATTCCAGATTCATACCAGTTGAGCAAGCCAGGGCCACAAAAAAAATGGGGCTCCAGGATGCCTTCTCCATCTTAGCTAAAGTAACATTACCTAGCAGAAAATAAATGGCATTAAAAAGAGAAGAGAAGGGGCCGGGTGGTGGCGCTGTAGGTAAGGTGCCTGTGCTAACCTAGGACGGACCGCGGTTCGATCCCCCGGTTCCCCATATGGTCCCCCGTGCCTGCCAGGAGCGACTTCTGAGCAAATAGCCAGGAGTAACCCCTGAGCGTCACCGGGTGTGGCCCAAAAAACCAAAAAAAAAAAAAAAAGAGAGAGAGAGAAGAGAAGGTACTCAGTGAAGGGTTGCCTTCCTAGCATGACACAGGAAGACCACTCTAATATGTTTTAGTTTGTCTGCATAGGGAGAAAAGAGAACCTGAGAACCCGAAAAGCTGCAAGTAAATTCCAGTTCTCACATTCCCTAATGTGTGACCTGGAGTGAAGTCCCAAACATTCTAGCCCTCATTTTCCTCACCTCAGATCCCCTAGGCATCAGCCCTATCTGACTTGCTGGTGGTTGAGAATATTATGAAAAAATAGGAGCAATAAAGTATGTAGCAAATAAGGGGAAGGAAGTAAATTGGAACCTATAGCAAGTTGTTGATGTTCACTATGGTTCTGGCAACTCTGGTTCTTTGCCTTTCACTTTCATCCAAGCCTTTTGACACTACTTTCTAGATGTGAAGACTAGTATCACTGTGAAAAAGATCTCTGCAATGCCCCTATTCCTACTCTGTGGTTCTGATTGTCTGGCCTGGAACCTCCTTTCTCTGCCCAATTTAGTATCTGTTAGGGATGCTCTCTTTCAGTTTCACTGTGAAATTCTTCCTGTTTCATTAGACAATCATTGTAATAAAAGCTTGAGTATAAGATATATAAAAATATTAATAAGCTTTACAGTCAGGTGCACAACATATTTTCTTCTCCATATTTGCTCCTATCTAAATAGATTTGCCCAATATGCAATATTTTGAATATGTTTCATGTTGCTATAATATCCTCTTTTGAGTTTTATTTTTTGAAATTATTTTACTTGATTATACCCCACTTCAAGTAGTCTTAGTTTGTTTTTTGTTTTTTTTTGTTTTTTTTGTTTTTGTTTTTTTTGGTTTTTGGGCCACACCCAGTGACACTCAGGGGTTACTCCTGGCGATGCGCTCAGAAGTTGCTCCTGGCTTGGGGGACCATATGGGGCACGGGGGATCGAACCGCGGTCCGTCCAAGGCTAGCGCGGTAAGGCAGGCACCTTTACCTCCAACGCCACCGCCCAGCCCCTTAGTTGTTTTTTTTTTTTATTATCAATGTATGGAGACAAGATAGTACAGAGTTACATCACTTATCTTGTTTGTGATCAACATCTTGGCAGTGTATATGGTTCCTTAAGTACCTCTCAGAGTAATCCCTGAACACAGAGCCAGAAGTAAGTCCAGAGCATCATTTGGTGTGGGGCCAAAACACATTTTTAAGTTTACTGGTTAATCATTTTACTGGTTATATTTTTTATCTGATTGTCAATCTTGCACACAGAGGTAACTCATAATACTTTTCCTTCTGACTTACTTCTTTTTACATAATTCACTCAAGTTAGTACCTTCCATTTTGGTGACAGTGACAAATTTTTGTCTTTTTTTCTAACTGAATAGAAGCCCATTGTGAACATGTACCAGTTTCATTATTTAATCATCTGTCAATGTCAGATCTGTTGGTTTTATATATAGCTATTGTAAATCACACTGTAAAAAATGAAATGTGCAAATGTTTTCATATTCTTCAGATAGACATACCCAAAAGTGGAATTGTTGGATAATACAATATAGGCACATCTTTAGATTCTTATGGGACTGAAGCAATAGCACAGCGGTAGGGCGTTTGCCTTGCATGAGGCCAATCCAAAACGGATCTTGATTCTATCCCCAGCATCCCATACGGTCCCCTGAGCCAGGAGCAATTTCTGAGTGCATAGCCAGGAGTAACCCCTGAGTGTCAGAGGGTTTGGCCCAAAAGGCAAAAAAAAAAAAAAATTAAACCAGATTCTTACATTTTACAAAATGGTTGCTATGAACTGACATTTCCACTAATAATACACGAGACTTTCATTTTCTCCCTCTCTTCTCCAGAGCACATCATTGCTGTTTATGATATGATCCACACTTACTAAGATCAGGTGTTAATTTAATTGTGGTATTAATTTGCATTTCCTTGATAATCAGTGATGAGCATTTTCTCAAATGTTTTCTAGATATATGTATGTCCTCTTCGAACAAGTACTTACACAGATTTTATGCTCAGTTTTATTGGGCTTTTGGTTTCTGATGTTAAGATACATAAGTTCTTTATATATATATTTTTTCTTTTTGGGCCACACCCAGTGATGCTCAGGGTTTACTCCTGGCTATGCGCTCAGGAATCATTCCTGGCTTGGGAGACCATATGGGGTGCCAGGATTTGAAACACTGTCTGTCCTGGATTGGCTGCATGCAAGGCAAACACCCTACCGCTGTGCCATAGCTCTGACCCCAATATCTTTATAATTTTTATGGCATGGAATTTTCTTCTCCCATGCAATGAACTGTTTTTTTTTCCTTTTTTCATTTGTATTTTGGCTGTACAAAGCCACTTCAATTTAATGTAATTCTGTATATTTTCCATTTTTCTTCCTGTTAGAAATTAAAAATATCTTACATTTTTCAAAAACTTAAACTTAATTAAAATACCTATTCAATACTAGTGTCATTAAATATTTCACCTATGTTAGCTTTGTGTCCCTTGTGGTTTCTGGTTGACTTTTTAAATTTTTTAATTTAAATTACTATGTTATACAAAGTTATTAATAGTTGGGTTTTAGACATACAATGTTTCAGCACTGATCGCACCACCAGTATCAACCTCTCTCCACCAATGTTCCCAGAGTCTGCCGGTGCCATTACTTCTCACCTAATCTGCCATCAGAACAACTACCTTTTTAAGTTTGGTTGTTAAAGTTTGGGTTTCTTGATTTTGTTGATGTTGACTCTAACTTGGATATTTAGTTCTGTCCTTTCTTAACACAAGCAATGTACCTGAGACCCTTGGCCCCTGTCCTCTGTTTTTTTTATATTTGTCTTTCTCCTCCTCCACTCAATTTCTTTTCTTCTCACTACATTCTGGGGACAAGAGTATTCTTGACAACCCCCATTTAAACCGTTGCATTTCTTCATGCAGTTATCCTAAACACCACATAAAAATTAGATCATCCTGTATTTAGCCTTCATCTTCTTAATTACTTCATTTAACATAATATCTTCCCGTTCCATCCATGTTGCAATGAATTACATGGTTGATTATTCCTTATATCTATGTAGTATTCCATTGTATATATGTACCACATCGTCATGATCCACTTATTTGTTGTTAGATTATCTAGGTTGATTCCAACTCTTAGCTAATAAGTGCTGCATTGAATAGTGGTGTGCATACATTCTTTTAAATGAATATTTTTCTGACCCATGGATAGATACACCAGAGAGGTAGGTCATAAGGAAGATCAATTTTGAGTTTACTGAGAATCCGCCATACTGTTTTCTCCTGGGGTTGAATCAGATAGCATTCCCATCAGCAGTAGACAAGAGTTTCTTTTCACCACATCTCAGTCAACACAAATTGTTCCCAATATTTTTATATGTTCCATCCTTACTGTGTAATTGTCATATTGATTTGGATTTCCCTAATAAGTGAGTATGAACATTTATTACATGTATCTGTTGTCTATCTGCTGGTTTTCCTCAGAGAGATGTCTGTTCATTTCCTCTCCTCATTTTTTAATAGAGTTTTTAGATTTTACAAGGACAGATAGGCCTTCTAAGCAATGTTCAGTGCCTAAAGGCCACTTCCAGTGACACTTGATCAACTTGGCCATGTGGTTAAATGTGCTGGCCTCTAGGGCCAGGGACCCAAATCAGGGGCCAGGTAGTACAAGATTTCAACTCAGGTTCTTGGACTTGCCACACATGCACTTGTAACCCTGAACTTTCTCCCTAGCCTTTTATATCTAGGTTTTTATTTTATTTTTAATTTATTTTATAGAGGGAATTAAAGAGTAGTTCAACTTCACTCTTTTGCATGTATCTGTCCGATATCTTAGCACCATTTATGGAAGAAATTCTTCTTTTTTAGCATGATATGGGCTTAGATCCTTTGTTGTAAATTAAATAACAATTTCTGGGATTTCAGAAGCAGTAAATTTACTTGTGCATCAACTTTTCCTCCATATCATATAGTTTTATTATTCTGCTTTATGATATAAGTTGAAACAGTTCACATAATACTTCCATTTTTCCTTTCTTCTTTAAGATTTCAGTAGTTGTTCAAGCTCTTGTATGACTAGAAATAGTGGAGGTTTTAATTGCTCTGTTTAAGCATCATGGTTACAAAATTGTTCATTGTTTCTTATTCATTACTGGGTTTTGTCATAAAATGTACAATGTCCTTCACCAGTGTACCTTTCCCATCACCAATGTTTTCCATTTCCTTCCAACCCCTGCCCTCACTAGGGCAGGCCAGGCAATTTGCTTCTCTTTATTGTTCTCTCTCTCTCTCTCTCTCTCTCTCTCTCTCTCCCTCTCTCTCTCTCTCACACACACACCACACTCTTTCTCTTTCCTTTTTGACACTGTGGTGTGCACTATTGTTAATGGAGGGTTGCCATTCATGTAACGTTTTTTTATTTGTTGTTTCATTAAGTAATGAGTTTAAAACTTTATATTTGCATAAAAGTTCATTATTTTGATTTTTTTAGTTCAAATATCTTTAAGAACCATAATTACAAACAGTTTTGTCATTGGTTCTCTCCTTTCAGCTCTTGTCCAGAATGACCATTTCCAACTATCATTGTCCTAGTACACCCTTCTCAACTCTACTGCACTCACTACTCTTTGTGGGGAGCTTTCTACCTTTGTGGGGAGCATAATAATCTCATGTTCATCCAAAATATTTTTTCTTTTGCTCAATTTCCTTAAATTCTTTGAAATTTGCATTGCATTAAATATATATGTTACTCTTAGTAAAATGGACTTCTAAGAACATTAATTTTTTTCATTAATGAGCATATACACTTACATGCTTATTCTGCCTGTCTATCTCTTTATGTCTGCTCTATGTATTCTAACATGCCTTGTAGATTTTGTTATACAGGTATTCATCTCCTTTATTAAATTTATGCTTAGGCATTTGATTATTCTGGATACGATTGAATTATTATCAATTTATTCTTATGAAATATTTCATCTAGGAAGGTACAGTTATGCATGTATATGGTACTACTGATGACTGAACCCTGTTGTCATGCACACTGACATGCATTTTCTTGCTCAGCCTCAGACCCATCCCTGAAACATGTTTGTATATTGACTTAACTATTCATTTTGCAGTACTCCTTAATTATTTCTAACAGTTTTCAATTAAAGAAATCTTTAAGATTTTAAATATATATTATAATGCCATTCCAAAAATGATAGTTTCACTCATTCTGATATAGGCTTCTTTATTTCTTATTTCTTATTGTCTAATTTCCTGGAATAAGATGTCTTTATGTGAATTTTAGTACAAGTGGTAAGTAAACAGTGAATGGCTTTGTATTAAATCTGATTTAAAGAAATAGTTGTTTTTCACTCTTGGTATGATAATAGTATGCTATAATGAACATAGTTGCTGCATCATATGGGACCACAAGAAAAGTCTCTTCAATATGTGGTGTTGGGAAACTGGTGAGTCACATGCAAAAAAAGTGAACTCAGACCTCAGTCTAATACCATGCACAAAGGTCAAATCCAAATAGATTAATGACCTTGATATCAGACCCAAAACCAAAAGGTATATAGAAGAATATATAGGTAAAACTCATCATGACATTGAGACTAATGACATCTTCAATGAGGAAACATCACTGTCCAAGTGGAAGCAGAGGTAAACAAATAATACTACATTAAACTGAGAAGTTTCTGCACCTCAAAAGGAATAATGAATAACATACAAAGGCCACCCACAGAAAAGAAGAAACTATTTACCCAATGCCCATCAAATAAGGGTATTGTATATCTAAGATATACAAGATACTGACAGAACTTATCAAGAAAAAAATCATCTAACCCCATCAAAAAATGGGGAGAGGAAATTAACAGACACTTCCTCAAACAAGAAATAAAAAAAATGAAAAAAAGAGCATGAAAAATGCTCCACATCATTGATCATCAGGAAGATACAAATTAAAATGACATTAAAGTATCATCTCATTTCATAGAGACTGACACACAACACAAAGAATGAAAATAATCAGTGCTGGTGGGGACATAGGGAGAAGGAAACTCTTTTTCACTGCTGGTGGGAATGCCATCTAGTCCAACCATTCTGAAAAATAATATGGATATTCCTAAAAAACAAACTGGAAATTGAGCTCCCATATGCTCCAGCAATACCATATTTAATTTTTTATACTTGGTTGTCCCAACATTATTTGTTGAAGAAACTGTCATTATTTTATTTCATATTCTCAACTCCTTTGTCAAAAATTAGTTGAGATCATACACTTGAAAGTTTGTTATTGAATATTCTATTCTGACCCATTTGTCAGAAAGTCTGCCTTTATTCCAGTACTATGCTATTTTGATCACTGTATCTTTGTAGTACAGCTTCAAGTTGGGTAATGAGATGCCTCCCAGTTTCTTTTCTTTTCTTTCTTTTGTATGATTTTGGCTACTTGGGATCTTTCATGATTCCACACGAACTTTATAATTGACTATTCTAAGTCCATGAAAAATGTTGTCTGAATTTGGATAGAGGTTGCTTTTGAATCTATATAGTATTTTAGGTAGGATGGTCATTTTGATAATATTGATTTCTTCCCATTTACTGTATTTTCCAGTATATAAAACAATATTTTAACCCATGAAAAACTTGTTAAAAATCAGGGGTCGTTTTATACACTGGTATATGGCATACTGAAACTTACTCCAACTTCAGGGACAAGTGATCCACGCCCCCCCTCTTACCATCACATCCCATCCAGCTGCCAGGTGTCATCACTCAGTCCTCTGCTTGTCCTGATTCATCTTTCAGGGCACATAGAGTTGAGTTACCGAGTGCTGCATCCTATCCAGTCGCCAGGTGTCATCGCTGATATGCAGCTTTCTGGTGCTCAGTTCTCTGTTCAGCTTTTATGGGACACAGAGGAGGCAAACTATCTCCCTCTAACTGTCCTATGAATCACTGCACCCCAGCCAGCTGCTCTTGGAGGAGCCCCCTCGCCCTACTCTCAATGTAGAGCACAATTAAAAAAATCAGTCAGTCACTAAAAATGATAAACGTAAAATGATTGTTGGCACTCCAAAGTCTAGCTTTATTATACTGTGAATGTTTGAGCCTTCTACTCTTTTTCTCTTGCATTTTTTAATTTCCATTTGGTGTGTGTTAAAAGAGGTAGTCTTATATGTCGAATATAGCCCATTTCCTATTTTAACAGGAAAGTAGGGGTCATCTTATATGCCGGAAAATACGGTAATACTATGCAATATTTTTCCATTTTCTAAGATTCTCTTCCATTTCTATCTTTAGCATTTTGAAGTTTTCATATATAGGTCTCTCACCTCTTTTGTATTGATTACTAGGAGGTTCTTGTTGTTTTT
>PVKC010024607.1:0-16810 GCA_004027635.1 Crocidura indochinensis | reverse complement strand
GGAAGAATATAAAAGGTTGCACGCTGCCTTTTTGCATGCTACTGAATTAGTTGTAGTTTGTGAAAGTGGCACCTTTTCCTTCCCTATGGTGTCTTGAAGGTGATTTAAACTCGAAGGGCATGTTCAATGCACGGCACTTAAGCTGTGTCCCTGAGCAAACAGGCAGCCTGACCGGAGTTTCCTTTCCTTGGTGTTTTCTTATCTGTCTCCCACCAATGGCTTCACCCCTCTGGGAGAGTGGGGTCAGGAAGTGGCATACGGTCTCTGTTTTGATTCTCTGTGTGGAAATTTTCTAATTATAGGTCACACCAAGAGTTTCCATTCTCCCCCATGGCACCTCACTCTGTTTATGTAACTTAACAAGCAAAGACACAGTCCCCCTCCATCCTACCCCCTTTTTAAAAGACTTAAACCATGAAGCTTTTTAATGAGGAATCAAACTCATTCTCTTATCTTTCTGATTAGTGAATAGCCAGTTATCTGGCTATAGAACAGAATAGCCTGTTATCTGCTTAGTCTGTAACTGAAATTACGATCTCCTCTCTGGTTTGGGATTTTATAGTCTGATTACGCCTTAAGCTTCCTGTGTAAGCCATCAGAGGATGTAAGAAGGACAACAACAACAAAAGTACTACCCCCCCCCAAAAAAAAAGATTGAGTATGGTCCTTTCAAATGTCACAGAATAAAGAAAAAAATATATCACAGAATCAAGAAACAAAGGTGACTTTACAATGAGAAGATGTATCTAAGGCATTTGATTCATGGAAGCACTTTTAGAGAAGAAAGCAAAGTGAGATTTTTAAACAATTGTTATTCCTTGGAGCTAAGGGCCAACACTTGCCTTATCATGTAACTATTTATTCTCTAAAAGAAATCTGACTATTATGCTTGCTCAACCTAGATCTACTGGCTAGGTTTTTAGGAATAGTAACTTTCAGGCATAAGCATGGTCAGCAGCAATACATTATTTCTATAGAACAAAAGTGAAAGAAAGATTACACATTTAAGAGGCAAACATCTATCTTTAAGTCAAATATTTAAAGTAAAAAAACAGCTATTTGGGAAAGTGTTCCTCCATGGTTAATGTATAAAATACAGATCTCTTTTGCAGACTTCTTTACCTTGGAGACTGGAGAGGAAATGTGAGGGGCATGGAATTTTGCTGAACCTGACCCTGAAAATCTACATTAATATTAACTATGTTTTGCGGGCAGTGTAGTAGTAGTAGGTAGGGCATTTCCCTTGCATGCAGCTGGCTTAGGTTTGATCTCTGGTATCACATATGGTTGCCCAAGCACCATCAGGAGTGCAGAGCCAAGATTAATAAATCCTGAGTATCCTGGGTGTGGCTCCAAAACAAAGTTTTAAAGCAAATATCCTCTAGGGGCTACAGAGCACACCTAAACAAAGGGAAATTAAGTTAGGCAACAATTTGCCAAGTAGGACAAAAGAAGGTGTTTGCTACTCAGGAAAGCAAACCACTGAAGCAACGTGAAAGGAATCACCAAGCTTTGTGGAAGTAGCAATAGCAGCCTTACTGCTAAAGTTTGTCTTACCTACTCAAAATGGTGGTGAAGAATGAGCATGGTGCAGTGTATTTCTCACACGAAGCCCAGGTTAAAAACAGTGTCGTTGCTACTATTATTATTGTCGAGGAATTCTCAAGTAATATTTTTTTAGGAGATATTTGGGAAGAGGTACACAGATATTGCCTAACTTTTAACTTTCTTGGCCAATTTTGTTTTAATTCGTGCTCCTTAAATAGAAATATCTTACGCTATTGTCTCAACTAGATTTGAGTATCTTCCTTTCTGTGGGCCTACACTTAAAAGCCCCTAAAGAGGGAGTAGGGAGATGGTTCCAAGAACTGGAAAGCATGTTTAGCATATCACAGCCCTGGGTTTAATCTCCAGCACTACATGGTTCTCTGAGCACTGTGCTAGAGCTCGACAGTAGGCCCTAAGATGTGACCCCAAAACAAAAATAAAATAAGCATAAGAGAATTATGTTATCTCTCATGGAAAGATATTCAACGTAAACACTTTAATCAGAGAGACGTTGTTAAAGTATCTAAAGGGAAAATAAAGGAAGACAGAAAGAAGAGAGAGAGAAAGAAGAAAAATGTCTGCCAGAGAGGCAGGCAAAGTAGGGGTGAAGGCAGGGTTGGGGGGGGAAGACAGGAAGGAAACTGGAGACATTGGTGGCGGGAAATGTGTTCTGGTGAAGGGATGGGTGTCGGACATTGTGTGACTAAAACTTAATCATGTACAATTTTATCATGGTGCTTAAATAAAAATTTTTAAAAAATCATGTGCAATTTTGTAACTGTATCTCACAGTGACTCAATTAAAATTTTATTTAAAAAAGACATTGTTGTCTTTTATATTTTTTACTGCCTATACTGAAGTATATGGTAAGTTTTACTGCTTACATATGAGGAGTAGCTTCCTTTTTCTCTATTATACAATACGATGCTTTATTTATTTGTAGATCTTCCTTAATATATTATCATATTCAATAGTTTTGCCCACTTCTACACAGTTATTTTGCCCTTTCCCCAAGCCCTCTTGCAAATCCTTCATAAAAATCACTGCTTTGGGATTTAGTGTAGGAGAATGATCCCATCTATAATGCATATTGCAGGGTACTTTTCTTAAAGAAACAGAACTTGTGGGCCTGCTGAAATCCTATGAACTGAAGTCAGGAATGTTTTTGGAGCTAGGTTAATGTGGAGAAAAGATTGGAGACAAAAATCGAAATTTACATAGATGGATAAAAAATACATCTGCTGCTCCCTAGTTACAGTTCAAGGTTCACCTAAGTTAGACTTATAGCAATAAATGAATTCACATATTCATAAATATAACCACCAGGCTCACTCCCAGCCTACACACTTCTTAAGAAGTTTAGAAATGGCACTTAGATTTCATCTTCTGAAAAATCATTTTAATATATGGATTTGCCTTTAAGAACAAGAACTTAATGTCATCTGCTTTTAAAGGGGTCATTTCATGGACAATGAAAATAAATTCTTTGACTTGGATCTCTTAATAGCCATTACCAATCAGGAGAGGTTACCCTGAGATTACAGGGAAGGCCTATATGGACATAGGGACCTAGGAGGAGGGATACTGGCATATGAATGGAAGGTGTGGTACAATAATAATGTATGACTAAGGCATATATTTTGGCTCCTATAAAGCATGTTACTTCAATCATAATTTTAAAAAAGAAATAAAAGCCTCTTGGGAATGTTTTAAAGTGTCAAATAAATTTGTATTAACCTACCATGTTTCTGATATGAATGATGTTCTATAAATTATTTTTTTATGCAGACTACAACTTAAGTTCAACTATGTAAAGGTCCCTTAGGTACCATTCATTTAATGCTCTCAACCATTTAATCACCGGAATCAGGAGAAACTATGTCTGTTTTATGCCTCATCTCAACCAGATCCTGGCACATAGTTCTCAAGAGATATCAGTGGAAGAGTTGACTGATTGAATGAATAAACTGCCTTCACAAAGGATTTTAATGAAAGAAACTACATGAGAAAAGTGAAAGTTATGGGCCAATGTTTACTAAGTATTTTCTTTATTTAAGCCCTAAGTACCTATGTGATTCTCATGAAACTTCTTTGTGATAGGGTTTTCCTCACACTCTCCATACCCCAGAGACTTAAAATGGCTAAGTAACTTAGTGAAGTCGGTTCACTAATGAATTATAAACTACTTGACTACCATATATCACTTTCCTAGCCAGGACTTAGGCAAGTCAGCCTGCTTCAGTCTTAGATGTTTTCACACCTACTAGAAACAAAGAGCTTCCTGGAGTGGCCTCTCTAAAGGAGAAAAGGCACCAGAAGCTTCAAGTCTGACTTTTCTTACTGTCTGCAGAAAAGAGAGGGTTACCACCCTTCCTCTCTTTCTATGTATTGTATGGCCAGCCTGAGGTCATACAATATTCATAATCTTTGTCCACAGGCTCTAAATTCACCTCTGAAATCACTTAGCATCAACTGATTTCACTTTAAAAAAATTTTTTTTGTTGTTGCTGTTGTTTTTTGGAGCACACCCAGCAATGCTCAAGGTTACTCCAAATTCTGTACTCAGGAATCAATTCTGGTTGGCTCAGGGACCATACAGGATGCTGGGGTTTGAACAAAGGTCAGCTGCATGCAAGGCAAGAGCTTTATCTGCTGTACTAACACTTCAGCCCTGATTTCACTTTTGAAATAAATTAGCATCTACTCATCACACATCCTTTTGTCATCCATGGGTGCAAGGCCCAAACCAAGAACAAATTCTAAAATGTCCTGGCCACTAGATGGCATTGAAACTCAAATGTCTTACAACATTTTGGACCGAATCTTCCACCATGTTTTATCTAAGAAACAATCACATAGCATGATTAAACACTTGTTTATATGCCAAATCCTTTCCCGAGGGCTGGATAAGCCTTAGTTCATCTTATTTTCACAACTCCATAGGGTATATCTTGAATATCTCCATTTTACAGAAGAAGAAACAGAAGTTCAGAGAGTCAAGTATCCAACCACGCTAGTAAAGAAGCAGAGTGGGGAGTCTGACCTAGGTCACCAATTCTCTAGAGTTCAGCATTCTTAACCACTTTGTTGTTATGCTTCCCCCTCTCCTATCATTGCCCCTACATTGAGCTTCAGAGCACAGGTTCAATAGAACCACAGATTATTTTTGCATCTACATTTGGCAAACTGTCTCTCAAGGGAGAAGAACAAATTCCCCCTCTCCAGCCACATAAATCTCATACACAAGCCAAGATTCAGTGGCACCAAAGCTGTTTATTCAAGGGCAGAGCCTCAAAAGAACACTGTTCTGGTGATGGACATAAGGACCACAGTCTACACTGCAGTGAAGCAAAGCCAGCAAGTCCTGCAGTGACTTCTCCCATGTTGGAGAGAGCTGGCAGCCCTGAGTTTTTCTTATTTATCCTGGGATATAAAGGAAGCCCCCATTTTTTTTGAGCTTTAGGTAATACTTGTTAAGGGAGGTCAATAATGTGTGTCTTGTCTTCCTTACTGAGCAAAAACTAGGCATGAGAAAGTGTTCATTGCTGTTGCTTAATGACAACTAGCAGCATCACAAATTTTTCTTGACCTTCCAGTACAAGTCTCTTCTTTTCACAAGTGTAGTTCCAGAATCTGCAAGATCTGCTCTTCTCATTCCCAGTTCTTGACTCTTCTAGGAATTCCATATATGCTGAACAAGGTTTCTATGGACCTGATTAGAAGGATTCACCTTCCTAATTTTTTAACTTAATTTTCTCCTATATCTTAAGCTTCAGACATACTAGATTTTTTAGTATGGTCTGATCTACCTTTAAGTGTATACCCAATTACTTCCTCAATCTGTCTGTGGTTTGTGCTGCTCTAGACTAGAGCCAGCCAGTGACTTTTGATTAGATTCTATGATCTTCCTTTAAGAAATGATCCAAGGGCCAGAGAGATAACATGGAGGTAAGGCATTTGCCTTGCATGAAGAAGGTCAGTGGTTCAAATTCCTGCATCCCATATGGTACCCTGAGCCTGCCAGGAGCGATTTCTGAATGTAGAGCCAGGTGTAACCCCTGAGCACTGCCAGGTATGACCCCTCCCCCCCAAAAAAAGAAATGATCCCTCTGTAAGTGGACACTGGTGAAAGAGTGGGTGCTCAAGCATTGTACAACTGAAATTCAATCATGAACAACCTTATAGCTTTGTATCTCATGATGATTCAATCATTTTATTTCATCTTAATGAGGCTGGAGGTTAGTACAGCAGGCAGGGCACTTGCCTTGCATGTGGCATATACTCTGGTTCATTTCCCAGCATCTCATACAGTCTCTCCAGAGCACAGCCAAGAGTTATTCCTGAGTGAAGAGCCAGGAATAACCCCTGAGCACAGCCAGGTGTGACCCATAAAACAAAAAAATTTTGATTGATTAATAAAAAAAGAATAAAACTCCTCTGGCCAAGGAAAAAAATGCATCCAAGTCATACCTACTAGATCTTACCTGGAATAGTTCCTCTGGAAAAGGTAGAACCCAATCCAGTAGTGTCAGAATTAATTCATCTTTATGGACATTGCCCTCAAGAAAATTGTCCCGGGAGCCGGGAGGTGGCGCAGGAGGTAAGGTGCCTGCTGCCTTGCCTAGGACAGACCACGGTTCGATCCCCCGGTTCCCATATGGTCCCCCGTGCCTGCCAGGAGCGACTTCTGAGCACATAGCCAGGAGTAACCCCTGAGCGTCACTGGGTGTGGCCCAAAAAAAACCAAAAAAAAAAAAAAAAGAAAATTGTCCCCAGTCCTGATTTGTCTAACCACATGCCTGTTCCTGTAGATTAATGTTTCCCAAAGTGGGCAATACTAACCCTGGATGTGGTGGTATGCTGGAATGACCCAGAGTGGTGATAAAAGCCCCCACTGTGATTGGGGTAACATTTTCTCTCTGTTTGTTTAAAGAAGGCATATTCCTAGAGAAGCACTAAATGAAATGATTTATTTTTCTGAAAAGGGGATGGTAGTCCAAATCCCAAATAAGTTTGGGAACCTCTGTCTTATAGACTCAATTTCATTTCAGTTTAGTAGCTACAATCCCATGATACCCAGTAGATTCTCCCGTTCCCTTTTTGTTTTGACACCTTCTATTAAACAGATCTAATCCTAGTCTTTGCAGCTACTCAAACTTTAAGATTCAGTTCAAACGTGAACTCCTTTGTGAAGCGTCCTTTTAAACTCACTGTACCTGTTTGTTTATTTGTGTGTATTTTTATTTTCTCTCTAGATTGTTGGCTCTGTAAATTCAGGGACTGAGACGTGTTCATCTTGGTAATAGCTCTGTAGAGTAACTAGCACATAGTAGTTTCTTGATAAACATTAGTTTACTTCAGTGTTAAGTCACTCATGATGTGCCATTTAAAGCAACTTCTAAGATTTAATGCTATTTTAATTCAATCTACCTATGACTATTTTCCATGCATGTAGTTAGCTCACTGATTACTTTTACTATGGAACTTCACTAAAGAATTTAAATTCTGAGACCATTACACATCTTTAGAAAGCACAAGGACAGCAAAAAATTTCAGGCTGCTATTTAGACCCAGAAACGTCCAATTCTTCCCTGTTTCTCCTCCTTGCTGAAATGTCAGACCTCTGACCAGCTGCCACTCTCAGATTCCAAACAAGCATGTGAATAACAATGGGAAGTATGACAATTCCCTAGGTTTTTTTTTTTTAAAACTTCACCGGAAAAGCTTGACTATGGAGAAATCTATGTTTAGACTGTTGTCTTTGTATTTAGTTTAGTAAACTGCATTTCAAGGCCCCTAGGATGTACGTTATACTCATTAGATGCACAAACAATTTCCCCCTCAACATGATTTTCACATCAAAATGGCAAAGGGTAACCAAGAATGAGAATTATTGCAGTCTAAAGGTGATCCATAGTGTATGCAAAGTGTCAAATGAACACAATTACAGATGCTTCTATAGATGTTTATGGATGCTTCAATAGGTATACAAGAAAGCCAAGTTTGATTTTTGTTCCCTGTCTCATGAAAAGATGTTAGACCTCCATCTAACACCATGCACAAAGGTCTAATGCAAATGGATTAAAGACCTAGCTATCAGACCTGAAACCATAAGGTATATAGAACAACATGTAGGTAAAACACTCCATGACATTGAGACTAAAGGATGAAACAGCACTCTCCAAACAGATGGGACTATATTAACCTTAGAAGATTCTGTACCTCAAAGGAAATAGGATACAAAAGCCACCCACAGAATGGGAGAAACTATTCACCCAATACTCATCAGATAAGGGACTAATATCAAAAATATACAAAGTACTGATAGAACTTAATAAGGATGGGAATATCATCTAATCAGCCTTCATGGAAAACAATATGTATTACTTAAAAAAACTGGAAATTAAGCTTTCATATGATCCAGAAATATCACTTCTAGGGATATACTCTAAGAACACAAAAACATATACAAAAATGCCCTCTCCGTGCCTACATTTATTGCAGTACTATTTACAATAGCCAGAATCTGGAAACAACCCAGATGCCCAAGAAGAGATGATTGGCTAAAGAATTTACACAATAAAATACTATGCAGTTGTCAGTAAAAGATGAAGTCATGAAATTCTCCTATACATGATGGACATGCAAACTCCTGTGCTAAATAAGTCAGAAGGAGAGAGATAGACACAGAATAGTCTCACTCATCTGTGAGATTTACGAAAAATAAGAGTATGGTAATAATACTCAGAGACAATAGAGATGAAAGCCAGAATGGCCAGCCTATGATATGAAGCTTACCACAAAAAGTGGTGATTACAGTTACAGAAATACCTACACTAACAACTATCATGACAATAGTAGTGAGTGAAATAGAATGCCTATCTCAAAGATAGGCAGTGGGTTGGGGAGGAAGGAGAAGAGGGGCATTCGTGGTGGGAATATTGCACTGATGAAGGGAGGGTATACTTTTTATGACCGAAACACAATTACAAACATGTCTGTAACCATGTTTAAATAAGTATATTAAAAATTATAATAAAATAAAATTTAAAAATAAGTAAAAGGTAGAGAGAAGTAAAAAGGGGACTAAACAGATTGCACAGTGAGTGGGGCACTTGTCTTGCATTCAGTACACCCGAATTTAATCTCTCAAGCCACATGTGGTTTCTTGAGTCTCTCAAGGAGTGATCCCTGAGCACATAGCCATGAGTAAGTCCTGAATACTGCAAAAGTGGCCTCAAAACGACAACAAAATATAATAATAACCAAAAAAAGAGAGAGAGAATACAGATATTTTACACAAAACTCTCCAAAACATGATAGATAATAGACAAAAATGAACCAGTTCCTTGGAAATACAGATTTATATAACACAGAACATGAAATACCCTTTGGATAGCCATGTTATTTTTAATTCACAATAGCATTATTTTAAAATTTAAATTTTTTCAGCCAAGAAGTACTTCTTACACACATAGAATTTACCATAGTTAATGAAAAATTAAAACCAATTCTATACTATCTTTTCCAGCAAAGAAGGAACAAAAGAGGACTGCATCGTACATACCCATTACATCATACTGAGTAAAAGACTTTTTACTAGAGCTACCACCAATATTTTCAATGAAGATGCAAATAATCTGACTTATATTGACAAATAGAAATCACTTATATGTAAAAATTACATGTGTCATATTCAAATAGATTTTATGCCAGTAATTTAAACCAAGTCTCTATTTGATATTCAAACTAATCTACCATATTAACAAAAGAAAAACTCATATGAACCAAATAATGATACATAAATATAGTAGATGAAATTCAATATATTTATTTTTTAAAAAAATGTCTAATTTATCTACCAAAACTTGAAATTAACATTCTCTAATAGTGAAATAAAAATCTTTTCTAAGATTATAAATGAACTAGGAAACTCAGCCTAACTATTCTATTGAACATAGAGTTGAAAGTTCCAGTCAAATAAAAAAATTTAAAAATAAAAGGCAAACAGATATTATAGGAAGAAAGAACCTTTATTAATCAAATGCTATAATGTCAACATAGAAAATTTCCAAATAAATAACAAAAGGAAAAATTCCCAAACTTAATAGGTAATTTCAGCAAGTTCACAGGATACAAAATAAGAAACTTGAAAATAGCACAACAGTGCAGTGGGTAGGGCACTTGCCTTGCAAAAACTAAACTCTGGCATATATCTATTGGAGGTAGTGAGGGGCTCTCCCAAGTGGTGCTCAAGAGTACTTGACAATATTTGACCACTGAGTCAGTGATTCAGTACCCGGGTCAAGGATGAGTGCTACTTGGGTCCTGTGGTGTTGGGGTCTCCAAGACTACGTGTAGTATTAAGTACAAGACACTTGTAGTATTAAGGATTGAACCAAGACTGAGAGTGTGCTTGCATGCATCCTAACCTCTGGACTATCTCCCTAGAACTGTCCTCCATTTATTTATATGAACAAAGAACACATCACATTTAGTTCTAAATTATTTTAAAATTAAAAATATAGTACCACTTATACTCACTCAAAATGATATGCTAAAGTAAATCTAACAGATATGTACAAGAGTTTTGTGTTCAAAGCTTCAGGATAAAAAAAAAAAAAGCTTCAGGATACTGGTGAAAGATCTAAATCACAGAGATATGCATGTCATGTATCAAAGACCCAAAGGAGACAAGGTGTCTGTTGTCCCCAGATTGATAGCCTGGTTTAATGAAAGACCTAATGCAATCCTACCAAGATTACCTTGTTGATATAATTTTGGTTTTAAATTTATATGGCAGGCAAAGGCACTAGAAAAGCTAAAGGAAATTTTGAGGGGGGGTATTCTACAGAAATATGCTCACAGATGCCATGTTTTCATTTGCATAAATTTTTGCTGTAATAAAGTTACAAAATATAGAATTATTACTGAGGACCAGTAGGTAATATTAGAAAGGAGACAGGAAAGAGACGCTGTCGGAGGGAATCTTATCATGACAAAAATCATCTTTCTTAATAATATAAATGTCATTATTCTGAATATATTCTATGGTTTTGCAAGATTATTACCAGTGAGGAAAATAGTTTTAAAAATAGGAATGGAGGGGATGGAGTACTACACAGTGGTCTACACAGAGGGTAGAGCATTTACCTTGCACGCAGCTACCCAGATTGATCCCTGGTAACCCATGTGGTCCCCCAAGTCTACCAGGAGTAATTTCTGAGTGCAGAACCAGAAATAACTCTTGAGTGACACTGGGCGTGGCCCCAAAGCAAAGCAAAACAAAACAAACAAAAACAAAAACAAAAAAAAGATAGCACAGTGGGTAAAGCTCTATCCTTGTGCATACTAACTTCAGTTCAATTCCTGGTACCTCATATGGTTCCCCCAAGCCCACCAGGAGTGATCTCTGAGCACAGAGCCAAAAGTTACCCATGTGCACCACTGGCTACTCAAAACCAAAACCAATCCCCCAAAAAAGAAGCATTTTTATTTTATTATTATTATTGGCAACATTTATCTATTCTTGTTGCTATTTCCTAATTGAGGTTACATTGGTTAATAAGTGGAATTGCTTAACTTATTTAAAGGTATACCTTTTCAGACTCATCAGGAGTGATTTTTTTTATTAATTTTTACAACTGTATGTGAATCCAGTTTTCTCAAATAAAATATTTTGTCTAAAATTTTTAATGAACAAATAAAACCTTTGAAAAAATAACGAAGAGTAAATTAACATCATAAATTTAGTCTGCTAAATATATATGTGGTATCTATTATTTTATTTTATTTTCAAACCAATAACTTTTCTTCAAGATAAAACAGTAGATAAAGGGAAAGGGTAAATTTTGAATACATTTGGAAGTAGGTTAGTTGTGAACACATTTGAAATATTTAATAGAATATAAAATGGAGAAAAATGAGAAAATATGGGCCAGAGAGGTGGCACAGCTGTAAGACATCTGCCTTGCCCGAGATAGCCTAGGATGAACTGTGGTTCAATTCCCCACACCCCCAAGTCCCACGTGGTCCCCCAAAATAGGAGCAATTTTGAGAGCATAGCTAGGAGTAACCCCTGAGCATCACAGGGTGTGACCTTAAAAAAAAAGAGTGAGAAAATATATCAAGAACCTAGTAGAATAAAAGATATCTCATTTAGCTAGTTATATTTAATCCATGAACCCACAAAAGTCTATAGCATATATTTATCATAGACCAACAAATAAAAAACAAACTATTTAATAAATAGATGTTTTAAAATTATAATTTAGGTAAAATAGTTACAATAGTTGTTAAAATGTAAGGTTTTTACATATAAATTACTGCGTTTCACCACCACCAAAAGGGTCCAGCACCTTTTTCCACCATGGTCACCTTGGTCTGATCTTCATTCCACTCCCACTTTTCCTTTGTATTGTTTGACTATCAGTTTTGAACTCCAAAAACAATTTATTATCATTGTTCAGTACTGTACATTCTCTTTTCTTACCTATCTGCTTTTCACTGATAAGTGAAATCATCTCATACTATCATTTCTATGATTTATATTGCTTAACATGATGTCTCCAGCTCCAACCAGGTTACATTGGATTTTAAGATTTTGTCCTTACAGTTGTATAATAGTCCATACAGCAACTTCTTTCACCTCCATACTCTTCAATGTTGTCACTTCTGATTATAGTTTTCTTATTTCTGCTTGCATACTTTTTCATAGCTGTCCCATTATTTCTTTGAGCTCATTATACATCTACACAAAAATCTTTGAGAAATTATTGGAAAGATTAGTGCTGTAGAGCCTTCTGGGCTTACTATCTTCACTCCTTGGGCTTGGTGAACTTTTACACAGCTTCCGCATTATGTTTGCTGTTCTCTGTGCTAAATTTTTGTAGTTTATTTTCATGACCACATACTCAGTGATTCAGTCCCTAGAGACAGTGAGAAGTCCCACAGGATTATGGGCCTCCCAGGAAATATTGATATTCTGAGTATGAAGTTGAAGGGCACAACCATTCAGTTCAACAGTGGAGGGTAAAGTTAAAACTCCAACATGACCCCTTGTAGTCTCTGTTAATTGGCTGAGCCGGAGAAACCACAGGAAAGCAGCAGACAGGCTAGCCAACAATCGTGGCTCCTCTAGGTTTATACCACAACTTCTTTATTCATTCATTTGCTGGAAAATGAGTAGACTTAAATGGATAAATTAAATTTAATATTGGTATTTGATTTTTTTAAATGTTTTCTATTCTTGGCCTTCATATTTTTTAAAAGTACTTTTTCTACTTGAAAATTCTAGATTATGGTAGACAGAAGCAAAATAGACTGAAGTTCAGAAAATGTATTGCTTTCAAAGAAAGGCTTTAAAGTTTTTATGGTCAACCTAGAGTTGTAAATTACTATTTCCCTATGGAAAAAAATAAATCACCAAATATTTCCCAACATATCAATCCAAGAGATTATATATCAAATAAAGATGAGCTAAAACGGCACATTAATTATTAGACACAAAGCATCTTCTTTATTTGTGACTTTGCTAAATAAAGTTTAACTTGATTTCTTTTAAATCAATCCATTCACATCAAATACATGAGATAGGATTTTTCTCAGAAAACAGGCAAGTCCTTCAAAGAGCATCTGTTCTGGGTCGCCTGTGTGCAATGTAAATGCCCTACCACTGTACTGTCTCTCCAGTCCCATATATTAACCTAACACTTTCTTTTTCCATTTGCAGTGCCAGAATTTAACCAGAGATCTTAAACATACCAAGTATGTGCTCTACTGCTGAGATACATCCCAAAATGAAAAAGAAATGCTACTTTAGGAAAAACAAATGAATCCCTTAATCAAAAGGAAAAAAGCAAGTTATATATGATAATACTATGAATTCCACAAAAACTACTTATGGAAGAATAATTCCTAGATTCAGTTATCTACTAGGGCCACATTGGCAATGCTCATGACCTCCATGACCACATCTATTGGTACTGAGGGACTATTTGGTGCAAGGGATTCAACCTGGGTCACCCATGTGAGAATTGTTGCATATATACTAAATTGATAATGATGCATTAGCTTCCCTAAATTTATTCTCAAGTCACTAACATTCTAAATTCGAATATTTTCCTTTTTGTTTGAGAAGCCCTTTTATTTATCAGACAGTAGTATAGTGTGTTAAATATAAAATGGGCTGAAATAGCCAACAAGGCTTTCACATTACTTCATTTGTCCAAGGCATTGTGTTTTGGATTTTGAAAAGAAATTATTTTTACAGAAGCACATTATTTTAGGATCAAAAGGAACTTATAGGCCATCTTATAAGATTCCTTCATTTATAGGCAATTTATTTACTCCAAAACAAGAATTATGGCTTCTGTTTCATTTTGTTTGGGGGACACACCAGCAATGTTCAGGGTTTACTCCTGGCTTTGTGCTCAAGAATCATGCCTGATCAGGCCTAGAGGACCAGATACAATGCTAGGAATCAAACATGGGTCTGCCATGTGTAAGGCAAGCTCTGTTCCAGCTGTATTATCTCTCTGGCCTACAAAAATTTTTTTTGACATCTTAACTCCTGTTTAATGTTCTTTTTATGCTGAAATGCTAATTGTTGGTTTGGAATGTGATTCCATTTTATATCTCTTTTCTTCAGCAAAGAACTCAAACTTTTAAAATATTTTATTAAATAAAATAAACTTCTGAAATTATGATTCTTAATATAAGAATTCTTTAGGCAAAAAGTGTACAATTTTTATCAAAAAATTTTAAATAATGAATACAGCTCAAAAGAAGACCCATTATTACCTTTAGCAAATTAGTACTATAAGCAATTATTCTTTTTTGTTTTGTTTTGTTTTTGGGTCACACCCGGCAGTGCTCAGGGTTTACTCCTGGCTCCATGCTCAGAAATAGTTCCTGGCAGGCACGGGGGACCATATGGGGCACCGGGATTCGAACCGATGACCTTTCACATGAAAGGCAAACGCCCTACCTCCATGCTATCTCCCGGGACCCAAGCAATTATTCTTCAGTGACACTGTTGGCCTTGAATTACAAAACTGATAAACAAGCAGTATGGGGAGGGATGTGGGAATATGGAGATCGGACTAGAGGTAACATAGGGACAGTGGTGGAAGGTGTTGGGAACTTTGGCTGGGAACTTTGTGGAGGGTACAGTACAATTACTATGTGCATTAACACTATTGTAATTATATTACCTAAACTATAATAGGAAAAGAAAGAAAAAAAATACTTCTTTCTGAGCACAAATTTGCAATCCCTGTGTAAAAGACATATAGCTGAAAGAGTCTAAGACTGTATACATATTTGAGATATACAACATATAAATCACATTTTATTGTGTCATATATTTATAAATGTTATGTGATAGATATATAGGTATTAATATAGATATGGATAGAAATGGATATAGTTATAAATATAGTTATAGATAGATGGATAGGTGATAGGTATGCCCTCTGACTGGCCATTCCACTCCCACTACTCTATATATCCTGTGCAAAAATAAGCGCATAGGATCTGAGATGTATCTCAGTAGTAGAGCACATACTTGGTATATTAAAGATCCCTGGGTTGAATTCTGGCACTGCAAAAGGAAAAAGAAAGTATTAAGTTAATGTATGGACTGACCCTCTCTTGCCCCCTCCCCGCCTCCAGGGCCTCCTGGGGTAGTGACCCAGGCGGCCAGAAAAGGTGGGTGTCGGGTGGCCCCTCTGGGAGGGGAATCCCAAGTTTTCCCCACCCTTGCCCCTGTGCAGGGTGTGAGGGCTAGGGAGGAGGTCGGGTGGATCCTGGCTGCTGATTCTCCACGGAATCGTGGTTGGATCCTGAGCCTGGATCTCCCCGGCATGGGGCCTGGGGTGGCCCCAATGTCGAAGGCTTTCTCCCTTGCTTGGGCAGACTGGGAGCCTTGGTAGGCCCCCAGCTGCACCCTCTCCTGCCCCCCCCCCCCGGCCCCCAGATGAGTCCAAATTTGGCGGTTTTGTTAGCTCCTCAATTTTTCTAAGGCAGTCTCTGGCATTATATTACTAGTCTACATATTCAAAACCATGCGGGGGCACCGCCTATGTTAATAATACATCCCATCCTTAAGTTATGTTTTGTGTATGTAGAATGTCCATCTGGTGTTCTGCCCTCTCGCACACCCCTGTAAAGCTGATTTCAATTTTCAACTCTATCACCCCCATCTTTCAGTAGCCCCCATTTACCTTTTTCAACTACTGTTCTCCACATTCCTAATCACACACCGTGTTTCACTGGATTTAATAAACCCCAACTATATCAAAAGACATAAAATGTACACGTATGGCTTTGAATATTCTATATCTATTTTCTTTGACAGCCTAATCTTACTAAATATTCTCGTAAACAGTGAAGATTTTCCCCACTTTTTATCTTTTCTTCTCTTTGTGATCTTTTCAATAAGAAATATTTGGTGGACGAGTCCCTTAGTTTAATTCCTATGTTTAAGCATGTCATGGGGAGTTTTATACATGTTCCTGCATCCCCCATAATGGCCTATAAAACCATGTGGCATTGTTCCTTGTTTGCATAGGCACATTAAAATGGGAAATACCTACACTCAAGTTCTTATCTAGTAGACAATCTTGTAGTGCAATGGAACTTACACCCTGAACATTGGCATATTGACCTGCACAGGCCTCTCCATTCTCCATTCACCCCTGAACTAGGAAAGCTATCTAGGAAAGACCCAAGATTTTTCACAACAACACCTGGAAGCAATACTCTACCAGGAAAGACCGACCGCTGCTCTGACATTGATCTACTCACAAGAGACTTCCCTTAACACTGAGAAGACCTAAGAACATCAACGACCTGCATACTGGACAGGGCTTTCTGTATTGCCCTTTAATTGTAAGGTGAAACGAGAGAACACTCTGCACCATCCTAACTGCAATATAGGATATGCAGATCCCAGGATCTTTAATACAGAAACATGATACCAACAACAGAGACATTGTGGAAAATAAAAGAATGTTGGCAATACAGACAACACCTGGGATTGGGCAATCTAGTGTGCCTGGAGCCTAGAGCTGGTCTTATGCCAGGAAACATCAGGGCTTTGGTCCCCTTGTATTTAGGCCAAGGATTTCCCTTTCCATGATCCCCATATTTTGGTGGGCCAGTGCAAGCAATTATTGCCACTCCAGCGCCATTTTTACTGTGCTCCTTTGACTCTTATCCTTAAAAAGAAGCACCCACAAAAAACAAACAAACAAACAAA
>PVKC010024606.1:0-10927 GCA_004027635.1 Crocidura indochinensis | reverse complement strand
CCATATGGTCCCCCGTGCCTGCCAGGAGCTATTTCTGAGCAGACAGCCAGGAGTAACCCCTGAGCACTGCCGGGTGTGGCCCAAACCCCCCCCCCCAAAAAAAAAAGAAAAAGAAAAAAGAAACTAGATACTTTTCTAAAAGTGAACTTGGTACTAACAATTTCTTCACAAGATGTGAATTGCATCAAAACTTTGCCTTCATTTAGAAATAGTTTTGATCTTCATAGCAAGCTTTGTTATTTGTTCCTCATGATCTCTTCTTAAAATAATTTGCAAAATGTTGTATCACTCAGTTTTAGTAGAACCGAAATGCAGTCTTTGCCTCATTAAGTTTATCCAGTTACTTAAGCTTTCTTGGAGAAGATTAGTCAGTATGAGGGTAAGAGTTCATGAGTATATTAAATAGTAGGATTATTTTTAAAAAATTCTAAGCTGCAGAGAAAATTTTTATGTGACCCAGACAAATGAAAGATCAAGGTGGATAAATGTCTAAGTCTGAGAGAGAATATACTCAATTCTATGCAGTTGATAAAATCTCTGAGTTTTATATCTGAGACAGAGACTCTCATATTCAAAATGATATTAAATTTAAGACCAGGCATTGCCATTCACGCATCTTTCTACCTAGCCTTGTGCCATATGATATCCTATGAAAAATAAATTTCTGAGGCCGAAGTGATAGCACAGGGGTAAGGTGTGTGCCTTGCAAGCAACTGGACCAGGGCAGACCTGGGTTCAATCCCTGGTGTCCCATATGGTCCCCCAAGCCAGGAGCTATTTCTGAGCACAGAGCCAGGAATAACCCCTGAGCATCATCAGGTGTGGCCCAAAAACCAAAAAGAAAAAAAAAGAAAAGAAAAAGAAAAACAAATTTCTGAGCAGAAATAAGCAATCAGGACTTCATACTAGCCTTATACACTGCTTAGGTAACACTGAACCTCTAGGCATAGTGGCTGCTTTCAAGCATAGGGTTTTTTATGGACTTAAGTACATTAACAGGTCAGAAGGCAGAAGCTTTAAGAGTCACAGCAGTTGGTCTGTATGCTGTTATTTTAGTTGTCAAAAAAGATTATTTAATGGTTATTCCAAACACTCTATACACCACTGTACTTATATGCCCCAACCCTCCTAGAATGTTCATACTAATTATACTTTAGAGTAGCTCCATAATTTTTCAGAGCTGCTTTTGCATTTTTGCTTTATGTGTTCAAAATTCCAAGTCCAAATTCAGAATCTCAAATCAAACTCTAATTTGAAAATGTTTCTCTGCCTCGTTACTTCTAATTAATAATCCAATGTTTTAATAGAATGAAGTGATTCCCTGCATTCAGGAAACCTGTAAGGGTGGTCTTATCTCTGGTTAATCAGATTGCTCCCTGGCTTCCTCTCTGTGCTTATAGTCCAGTTCAGGCAGTAACAGAAATAACCATGCTGTCAAAAAAGGAGATTTGCAGTGATTGCAAGTCATGCCTTGTCTGTAGTGTCTCCAAGCCCGTCCCCATTATCATTTAATGAGATGATCTTTTGACTCAGCTTGTCATTCAATTTTTCAAATCATTTATCAACTGTACCTTTTGTAAAAGCAGCCAAAGTTCTTTATTTGCTTATATATTTCTCCTTGACTTTGTTCATTTATTTTTAAACATCATGTTTTAGAACACTCTTAATGATAAAGTTTCATACATATAACATTTTTTTTACAAATTTAAATAAAAAAACATTGGAAACAGTGCCAGAGCACTGTTTTCATAGAGCACAATGGTAGGGCATTTGTCTTGTATTCAGTTATCCTGGGACCAACCCAGCATCCCATATGGCCCCCTGGCCTGCCAGAACTGGTTTCTGAACACAGAGTCATGACTAATCTTTGAGTGTTGCTGGGCTGTGGCCAAAAAACAAACAAACAAAATGAAAACAAATGCTTTTAGCCCTCACACTTATTCAGAACTTTTGTTGTTAATTGTATTTATACATGTTTACACTAGATTTTCTTGAACATGTGCTGGAAATCACTGTATCTTTATTTCACAAGGAGATAGAATAATAAATGTGAAAATGAGTTCAAATTAGAACCCAGTATAATGGTTACAACTTTGAACTCACCCCCCCAAAAAAAGAAACACCCAGAAAAGTCCTTCATTCTCTGTGGTTGTAGATATATGTCTGAGGACTTTGAGAATTGAGGATATTTCAGAGTAATATTTGTTTTGGATGGGTTTAAGTTAGCAATGAGCTTCTCCTATCCCAAATGAGATTTCTTACTTTTCCTGGAGGTGTGAATTACTTTTCTGCAGGTTTATTGGGAGTACTACACTATTGGATACCAAGCTCCATTTTTTAGGTCAACCTCAGATGCAATTATTTTTATAATTACAGTTCAGTGTTATTTTAGAAGGATTCATTATTTATAATGAAGGGCATACTATTTGATTTTGGAGGTTTTGTTTTTTGACCATACGTTGTAGTATTCAGGACTTATTCCTGGTTCTGCATTCAGGGACCACTTTTGGCAGGACTGAGGTGACTATATATATGGGAATTGAACTAACTGGGAATTGAACTTCTGTCAGCTGTGTTCAAGACAAGTATCCTGCTGATTGTACTATTGTACTTGAAAGCAATTTTTCGAATGCAATCTTTGTAAAATGTTTGGTTGAACATTGATTGAAATGTTGAACATGGTTGAAATGTTTGGTTGAACCTGGGCATGCCTCTTAGATTTCCCCCTTGTTATGCCAGCTATAAAAGGAAAAACTGGGATGGGGCAGGATAGAGACCAGAGCAGTGCCTGCTGGCTTGCTGTTGGGACAAACATAAAGCATTGGAAAGATGCTGCCTGCTTTGTATCTATCTCTTTATTTTTCTCAATTGAACCCCGGCCTCTTCCAGCCACCTCTGACCAGTGAAATTCTATCTATCTCTCCTTCTCTCTCCAAAACCCCCGGGCAGTGGCAACAGGCTTCAGATTCCAGGAGGAATAAAAACATATACTTGGTTTCTACTTCTCTCTTCTTTCTCTCTCAATCCCAGGGCAGGCCATCACTACAAATGGCATTCCTGGGTGGGAACAAGGCCCTATCCAGCAGTCAGACCCCATGGGCCCCTGTAAGCTTTGCAGCATTGGGCTTGGATCTCTGCAGTCTTGCAGCAGGTGGACTTGCAGCCTACATCAGTAACCTCTAGAAGTCTGGCAACCTTGCAGCTTACTTCTACACAACCCCATTGAAAAATAGGGAGAAGAGATTAATAGAAACTTCCTTAAAGAAGAAATACAAATTACTAACATGGATATGAAATAGGTCTCTCTATTATTTAGTATAAGGTATATGAAAATAAAAACTATATCAAAATACACCAGAGATATTGGCTTTCATCCAAAGGAACAACAGCCATCAGTGTTGGCTTGAATTCTGAAAAATCTGACCTCAAATTTTATGGGATTATGGACTAGAAGATGATATGGGAATTTCTCATAAAACTAGGAACTGAGCTTCCACATGACCCAGCTATTCCAACCCTAGGAATATACACCTCAAAAACACAATACAAGAGACATCTGCACTCCTATGTTTATTGCAATATATTCACAATAGCTAAAATATGGAAACAATCTAAGTATCCAAGAATGTATATGTGTGGTCAAAGAAGCTTTGGTACATATACACAAGGGAATACTTGGCCATGAGAGTAGATGAAGTCATGCAATTTTCTGCTACCTGAATGGATCTTAAGAGTATCATACTGAGTGAAAAGAGTCAGAAGGAGAGAGACAGACATAGAATGATCTCATTCATACGCAGGATATAAAGAAACAGAATAAGGAAATAATACCAAAAGGGAATATAAATGTAGAGCAGGCAAATTGGCCTCAGTAGAAAGTTAGTCAGTGGGAATGGGAATAGGTTAAAAAAGGGACCACTGTGACAATGATGGAGGGAAGTGGTCACTCTGAACAAGGACTGGATGCTGAAAGGAAGTAAAGTAATATGCATGATACCCTACCAGTAACATTATTATAAACTACAATGCCAAAAGGAAGAAAATTGAAAAAAATAAAACAGTGCCTCCCATAAAAGGTCAGCTAGGAGTGGGAGGAAAATTGGCCACACTGGTAGAGTGAAGTGGACAATAATGATAGGATTGGTATAGGAATATTGTACTCCTGAAACTCAATTATGAATAACATTGTAACTTTGTAATTTTAGGTGATTCAATTAAGAAACACTTTTTAGAAAATAGAGCATTCATTTCAACACATATCACAGAAAGGGTCTAGCTTGTAGGAATTTATCTCTTTGTCACTGCAGCACATCCTTGTGAGCTCTACTGCCGACCCATAGATGGCCAGTTTTCCGAGAAAATGTTGGATGCTGTCATTGATGGTACCCCATGCTTTGAAGGTGGCAACAGCAGAAATGTCTGTATTAATGGCATATGTAAGGTATTGGGTATGTTTCCTTAATCTATAACTTTACAAAATCAAGATTTTTCATTACTTTAGGAAATCAACTGTTCTAACTTTTTACTGCCCTGGCATTTATTTGCCTGTGGACAGTTTATTTTTTTTAATAAATAGATTTTGAGACAAGACTTCCCAGTGTTCAGTGAAATTACATTTTCAAATTTAACTTTTTCTCCTGCTGTTAGCTTCATTTTTTGAGTGTTACTATGCTCAGTCACATTATTTGAGCGAAGGAGAAGATCAGGTTGAAGAAAAGCCAAATCAAAGGAGGAATTATTAGGAAAAAAGCATCCCAGATTATTTCACTGGTGCTAAAATAGCCATTGATTACTTCTCAACAAAGGTGTAAGATTTGAGAAAATTAAAGTTATTTTAGGGAATCTTTGATTTGAGAAAAATTGAATTTATTTTAGGTTGTTTTTTCATAAGTGAATGCTATGTTAATTCTCCTTTGAGAACCAGCATGACCATCTTGGGAAAAGAGATGATAGGACAGTTCTTTATTATAAAACTGGTTTTCTGATTTCTGTTTAACGTTTTCACAATGATTCCATTAATTAATTTCACCTTAGAAATAATTTGGGGGCCGTGAGGTGGTGCTAGAGGTCTGCCTTGCAAGCGCTAGCCAAGGAAGGACAGCAGTTCCCGGCATCCCATATGGTCCCCCAAGCCACGGTCGATTTCTGAGTGCTTAGCCAGGAGTAACCTCTGAGCATCAAACGGGTGTGGCCCCCAAAACCAAAAAAATAAAACAAAATAAAATAAATAATCTGAACCTTATTTAAGAACACTTTTATGTGGTCATCAATAAACTCCTTGCCATTGTTTGTAATCTACTTTTTTTGGGGGGTCACACCCAGCAGCGCTTAGAGATTAGTCCTGGCTCTATACTCAGAAATCATTCTTGGCAGGCTTGGAGAATCATTTGGGATGCTCCTGGCAGGCACGGGGGACTATATGGGACACCGGGATTTGAACCAACCACCTTTGGTTCTGGATTGGCTGCTTGCAAGGCAAACGCCACTGTGCTATCTCTCTGGGCCCCAATTTTACACATTTTTTTTTTTTTTTTGGTTTTTGGGCCACACCCGGTGACACTCAAGGGTTACTCCTGGCTATTTGCTCAGAAGTCGCTCCTGGCAGGCACGGGGGACCATATAGGGGACCGGGGGATCGAACCGCAGTCCGTCCTAGGTTAGCGCAGGCAAGGCAGGCACCTTACCTCCAGCGCCACCGCCCGGCCTCAATTTTACACATTTTTTATCACAATTTCCTTATCATCAGAAGTCTTCTTTGTCTGACTGCACCAGGAAAAAAACATTTTGTTTGCTTGTCACCCTCTGAATCTCACTGAGATCAGAAGAGAGAAGCCCCAGATCACAGGCAGGTGAGTGGCTTCCCTCCCTATTCATTACTCATCCCAGCTCCTCTTTCCTGCAGAGTGTCGGTTGTGACTATGAGATTGATTCTAATGCCACGGAGGACCGATGTGGAGTGTGTCTCGGTGATGGCTCTGCATGCCAAACCGTGAGGAAGATGTTTAAACAGAAAGAAGGATCAGGTAACTAAACAAAGAGGTAGAATGACCAAAAAAAAAATGGAGTTCACCACTGCTATTATTTATAATAATATAAATATTTATATAATATTTGCTGGAATGCAACCTTCACTCATAAATGTGGGCTCACTATAGACATTGTCAGACGAGGGAGAGCTAAACCACTACTGAGCTGGAGATCAGGAAGAATTTGGTGGCTGCAGGTGGAGCCAGTGGGAGAGGAGCTAGGGCTGAGGGTCAAGAGCATTCAGCTGAACAGAGAATGAGGACTGAGAAGAGACCAAGGTTCAGGAGCACAAACGGGGTGCAGATCCTTCAAGGAAGGGCAGAAAACCGGGCTGGGTAGGAAGGCAAAGAATCGGGCATCTCTTAGAAAGTTGAAGAGACTTGCTCTCCTGCCTTGCCCATAGCTCTTTTCGTCCCATTGTTATTTCTTGGAGGGAAGAGCCCTTCTAAGCAGTGCTTCAGAGCCTGGAGACCAATCCTGATGATCCTCGACCAATCAAGCTAGATAGCTCAGTGCTCATGCAAGCAGAGTGATATGCTCAGACTTGTGGTACCAGGGATCATTAGAGTCCCATCCTATAGTGCTAGGGGACTTCTAGGATAATACTCAACAGCTGTAAGATGCTATGTGGCACTGGGGATTGAACAAGTTCTGCACTCCTAGCATCCTCTCCCTCTGGCTCTTTTATAAAGTTTCCTCTTTCAGATGTCTAAGCCACAAAAGATCCTCAGGGAGGGGAGAGTCCAGAATCATCAAAAATAAACGCTAACCTTGCACATTTGTGCTGCTAAAATGGCAACACGGTCCCTTAGCACCATCAGTGACTGGCAGTGAGTGGAGCTTGGCAGAAGGCGAGGTCAGGTCTAGGCTCCTATGGAAATATCCTGAGATGAAAATTCACGTACGAATAGCATGTGTATGTGCACACAGCACATGCATGTATGTGTGAGATGTATATGTATGAATATGTGCTAGGGTGGGTACTTATGTGTATTTGTGTTTGGGTCACACTTGCTGGTGCTCAGGATTTACTATTGGTCTATGCTTTCTTCTGGCAGAGCTTGGGAGCTCAGATGTAGTACCGGGGATCAAACCCAGCTCAAGTGTGTGTAAAGCAAGCAGATGTTACTATTTCTCCAGCCCTACCAATAAATAATATCTTGTACTTGATGGATCCTGGGAAAGTGCAGTAGGGCACTGAGGAAAGGAGCTGTGAAGCAGCCTGTGACCATTGCGTAGGGTCAGTGATGAGTTGCTACACACGGGTTAATCTACCCAAGGGAGAAGTAATTGCAGTTACCAATAGTTGGCACCATTGCTTTAGGTCAGTTTTAAGGAGTGAGAGAAGTTTCCATGGCTCGTTTTCTCTGTCCCACAGAAATGCAGGTTCTGGAGTTCAGAGGACACAGCCCCAACATGTGAGGGGAGAGGGGAAAGGTCATCATTGCTGCACAGGGGTGATGCCATTGGGAAATGGCAAGCAGTGTTTTCCTGAGAACTTCAACTACAACCTTTATCTAGAATAGGTTTCCTTCCCAAGATGAAGAAACAAAAAATAATGCCAGAGTATCAGAGGTGTGGATTCAGTGGCTTATTGTCTCCTAGTAAATATAAGACTTGACCACTTCAGTGTGTTCCATTTCTGCTCTATTCATTATCTTTGACTAGTGAATTATAGTTAAGTATACTGAAATGCTTCTCCTGCCTTATTTTATGTGTCATGCTTTTGTGCCCATTTTTCTTTTGCTTTTCTACTTATTTTTTCTTGATGTAGTATTGAATTATAAATAATTGATGTTTTAGTTGTGCAACATTAAAAACCAACAACTTCACCCCTGAAATCTCATTTGGTTTTTGTCTGTACAGTTTGTTCTTTTTCACCTCTCCCCACTTTTCTTCTTGTGATTGCCTTTATAGCCTAAAGAAATATTGTCTTTTTAATTTATTTGCTACATTTAGAATCATCCTTAGAGACTTGTGTTTATGTCCATGATAGTTTTGTTATGCATAAAACAAATCTCTTGAATTCTATACTAGGGATGGGACCTAGAAGATCTAAAGCATATGATTAAACATTTTATAATAGCTAAAGTTTGCTCATTCTTTACAACGTTATTTATTATGTAAATGGTTTCTTTCTATTCATAAGATGGAACTTTTTTCTTGTATTATGAAACACTTAAATTCATGTTTCTGCATATTATCTGTTTTATTTAATTTGCTGTAAATAAACTCCTGGCCTCAGAAAAATGTGATGCTAACTCCTTTGAAAAAGTGTTTCTCCTTAAATCTCTACTACTTCATCTTTTGAGACCTTAGGAAATCTGGCTTTATCCTGGCTTCCCATTTTAGTCAAGTTTCTTGGACAGAGAACAGAAACACATCAAATATCTTTTCCCCCAACCTGACTGTCTAGATCTAGTTCCTAACCCCCTTTGTGTTTTTATTTGCCTGTATCATTTTCTTTTTTTGCTTTTTCTTTCTTAAAACAACAGCAATATATTACCTCATAGACCAGAAGCTTCATTTTCTGAAATCAAAATACTGCATACTGTTCTTTTTTTAATAGTATTTTTTAAATTATCATTTAGGGAGCATGATGCTAATGGCAAGGGTATTGGTGTACAAAGTTACTACCACCACCAACCAAAAAGCTTTCAGTCCTCTTTTACCCATATCATAAAGCTCCTGATAGCTCATGGCAGTGTCAATGCTACGTGACCTGCAGACAAGGCTCTCGCACAGAGGGAAATCTAGCTTCTGTAGTACACAGACACTTGTTCTCTGTTCCATCCTTTTATCAAATACTTATCAGAGCAGTGGCCCTGGCTGCCTCCATTCCACCCAGTGAGTAAAACCCGGAAAAGAGGACAAAATCAGTTTGGTTGTCCTCAGGACTCAGCATGGGGTGAATTCTGTCCAAAACCAGATACTAGAACTTACCTTTGTCTATTAAAGGCAAACAGTATAGAGTATTTTTTTTTTGGTACTATATTCCTGATCTTATAGTCCTGCCTTTTTTTCTCTACTCCAATTTTAAATTGAGAGCTATGCGATGTTTTAGTTTTGTCTCTGTCCTACATCTACCATAGTTCTTTAGTAAGCAATTACAAAGACTTACATAAAAAATAAACTTGTTTCAACATCCTATGTTAATAAAGGGCCAAATTATCTGCCATTCCACAGTCATGTTGATACAATGCCTGTGAGTCTAGTGTTAATGAACTGTCTATAGTTTAACTGTAGTTTTTAGCCTTTTGGTAGCCTATGTGTTAGTATAATAATGTCATTACAAAACTATAAGCCTGATTCTATGAGCTCATGCCACTGGTTCTTGGAGCTCTAGCTTTTTTCCCTCTGGAACTGGTCAGAAAATTACATTCACATAGAATTTGCTTTCTTATTCTCCTAATGAGACATCTTCTGGATTTAGGCTAGACTATACCCAGGGGTGCTCAGGACTTATTTATGATTCTGTGCTCAGAAAATGACACTGACAGTGCTTGGGGAGCCATGTATGGTGCCAGGGATAAAACTGGAGTTGACCACCTATAAGGCAGTTGCCTTACCTCCTTTATTATATCTCCATTCCCTTCTTCTGGATGTTTTTCTTGGATTACCAAGGCACCATGATAAACTGAAGATGATGCATTAACAGAAGCCTTGAAGAGCATAGTTGGGAGGCTGGAGCAACAGTGTGAGCATAAGAGCTAAGTCTGTACAGTGATTAGACTTGAGATGTCTTAGGAATGAAACTGCATGTTTTGTGACTCAAAAAGTAACTGATTTATGAACTGTTAAATGTAAGTTTGTGTTAGAATTAGACACTGACTGGTCACTAGTGTCAATCCAGCACAGAAGATAGATTGACCTATCATAGGTGCCTCTTAGGACACTTGTCCTGCAGTGAGCATTGTGTTGCTTGTCAATTCCTAATAGCATAAATCTTAAAAGACATGAGCTGATGACTTAGATATAAATTTCCTGGGGTTAAAAGTCTGACCTCTTTTATAAGCCCATTTTTGTTATTAGTGACATGCTCAGAACCAGATATAGTAGTAAACTGTTTTATGTGAATTAAAGACAACATTTGGTTAAGATGTACTTTGGAACCATTCGTTTATTCTATGAATTTTTTATCTTCAGAAGTGAGACCCAATCTTTTGCCCATTTCTCAAAGGCCCAAAGTATTCTTTTGTTTTGCTTTTATTTTTGGGGGGGGCCATACCCAGTGATGCTGGCTCCTCATTGAGGGGTCACTCTTGGCAGTATCAGGGGACCATATGTGATGCTGGGGATTGAACCCATGTCAGATGTGTTCAAGGCAAGCATCCTCTCTGCTCTTCTGTCTTTCCAGAACCCTGATATTTTTTATCTCTGGGGTTCAAGAGTAAATGGAGGCCTGGTTTTTCCAGGGGTTTCCATGTACCCAGAGATTTTTTTTTGAGAAATCAAAATAGTCTTTTTAACTTTCCTCAGGACTGAAGCAAATACCTAACATTTATTGGGGAAGGTAAAAAGGAAGGGAAGAAAAGAACAGTTTTCCTCTATGCTAATGTGACTCATTATTGAATGTTCTTTTATAGGTTATGTTGACATCGCACTCATTCCAAAAGGAGCAAGGGATATACGGGTCATGGAGATTGAGGGTGCTGGAAACTTTCTGGCCATCAGGAGTGAAGACCCTGAAAAGTATTATCTCAATGGAGGATTTATTATCCAGTGGAATGGGAATTACAAGTTGGCTGGGACCGTTTTTCAGTATGACAGGAAAGGAGAGCTGGAAAAACTGATGGCCACAGGCCCCACTAATGAATCCGTGTGGATACAGGTAATGTAGGTGGAAGGTAAATTATTGATGTGCACTGTTATGATCTTTCCACTTTTTTTTTCTTTTTTT
>PVKC010024604.1:0-16798 GCA_004027635.1 Crocidura indochinensis | reverse complement strand
TAAAAGAACTTCCCTGCCTGAAATAAACGCTCCTGACTTCCATCAAGGTGTCATGAGTCATTAACTAACCAGTTTGCCTCCACAGGTACTCAGAAGAGACAAGAACCCGACACGTTGTGTGACTATCTTTGGGTTTCCTACACTGCTGGCCAGTGTAGGAGCGGACCCCCTCTCAAAGGGGTCCCCCAAAGAGAGCACAGCAGTAGACCACATGTGGCTGTGTTCAGGGATTAGTCCTAGGCTCCTTAATCAAGGATCACTTTTGACAGTGCTCAAAAGGGACCATATATAGTTTCAGGTTAAGAACCAGATACAGCCATATGGAAGGCAAATACTTTAACCCCTATGATATCTATAGTCCTGATAGTGTGCATATGTGTGTGTTCATGTGCACAAACACATATGGTTTGGGGGCTGGTCTCAGATGTCACTCCTAGCAAGGCTAGAGCCTGTTTCAGCCACATACAAGGCAATTGCCCTAGTAACTGCGCTCTCTCTAGGCCTCCCAGGACATAATTTTTTTTATATTTTTTATATTTTTTTCAACCACACCCATTTGATGCTCAGGGGTTACTCCTGGCTAAGCGCTCAGAAATTGCCCCTGGTTTGGGGAGACCATATGGGACGCTGGGGGATTGAGCCGTGGTCCTTCCTTGGCTAGCACTTGCAAAGCAGATACCTTACCTCTAACGCCACCTCACCGCCCCCCCCAGGACATAATTTTAAACCAGCTGATAAAAGACAATATATACATCTTTTTAACCTAAAAAATGTAAAATAAAGTGAAATAATAAATAAACTGATTTTTTATTTTTTTTGGTTTCTAGGCCCAGACACACTTTTTGTTTTTGTTTTGTTTTTGTTTTTTGTGGGTTTTTTTGTTTTGATTTTTACCCATCACCAGTGCAACATTCCCATCACCAATATCCCAAATGTCCCTCCTCCTCACCCCACACCAGCCTGTATCTAGACAGGCTTTCTACTTCCCTCATTCAGTCACATTTTGTTATGATAGTTCTCAGTGTAATTATTTCTGTGACTGCACCCAACAATCTCTGTGGTGGGCTTCATGTCAGGAGCTGGACCCTCCAGTCCTCCTCTAATTTATCTCTGAGAATCATTACACAAATGTTTTTCATTTTTCTCAAAATCCATAGATGAGTGAGATCATTCTGTGTTAAACTGATTTTTAAATTAAGATTTATAGTAGTGTTAATATTTTTGTGTTGGTGGTGTTGTTTGGGATGTTATTTTTATACTGAAGGCCACACTCGGTAGTACTCAGGGATCAGTCCTGATGGTGCTCAGGAGACCATAGTGTCAGGATCAAACTAGGTCAATAAAATACCCTACCTGCTGCACTATTATCTCACTGACCCTACAATGTTAGTGTTTATGCTTTTTCTATTACTGCACCTTAGTACCACCAAAATGCCAAAGACACCCACTACTGTCATTTATATCCATTCTAATTTACTCCTCCACCACTCTATCCACTTCCCAAACCCTAACTTAAAAACCTCAATTTTGTTGCCATGATCTAGAATCTAGGGTTTATTTTCATTAAAAAAAAAATAGCCTTGACTTCACACTGAAGGGTCTTCTCTCCCTTGTCACAGAAACCAAGATCCTTTTCAGGTATCTACATGAGAATGAAAGAAGCAGCTCTGCTTCTAATCTCCGTACCCAGGGGCTACTAATATCTTCGTACCTGACCTGAAGAGTTGAAACACCTTGTCTCTTTCCAAATTGAAACTCACATTTTAAGCATTGACAGGCCTCGATCAGCCTGATTTCCCTATAGTCCTACTAACACTCAATGCTTTAAAGTAAATCACAATCTTACAAGAAACTTTCACATCCACCATCTAATTTCATACTCAAAACAATCCCATAAAATGACAGCAGCAGGAGCCAAAATGATCATTTTACTATAAATAAAAGAAAAATGCGGCTCCAAAAGAACAAAAAGGCAATAAGATCTCACAGAGGTGGTGAATGTCAGAAATGGAAGTAAGGCCACTTCCTGAAAATAGATCTGGTATTTTAGAGTAATGCAATGCTGTCTTCTCATCCCTATACTATACTCTGCAACACCAAAATCTAATTAAAAAAATCTTAGTTTCTTCATAGGTATTTCAAATTATTAAATGTTAAGTATAATTATTTTCCAAAGCACTGACTTATTTTATTGTCCTTGCTATTATTTTAAATATTTTTAAGGCATGTAATTTTGATTTTATGGACTTTGAGCACTTTATCTTAACAGCTGCATAAAAACTGGGTTATGTCTTATCTCCTTTTATAATAAGTTAATTAATTAGTAATGTCATGAATATGTGAGCAAATTTCTAAGCTATGATCCTCAGTGCACAAAGTTAAAATTAATTTTTACGCATAGTAATTTGTACAAATGCACAAACAAGTCAATCTAAGATTCTGAGAATAAGACAGAAACTGTCTTTTCTTGAATTAAAGTCATTTGCAATTATTTTTTATAGTTTCAATAATACATATTTTAAAAAATACATGCCCAACAAAAGCACAGAAATTCAGGCATGTATAAGAAGCTATCTTATACATAAAACTAAAGTCATGAACAATAATAAGTTTGCCCTTCGACTATGATTATGTGCATAAAAGACTGCACCTCTGGGAGCCAGAAAGATAGTTCAGTGGGCAGGTTGTTTTCCTTGCATGCAGCCCACAAGAGTTCAATTCCCAACTCCATGTTTGGTCCTCTGTGCATAACCAAGAATGAGCCCTAGACAAAAACTGAGAGTTAGTCTTGAGCACAGGCAAAAAAAAAAAAAAAAAAAAGAATAAATAATATACCTTCTGTATTTCAATAACACACAGAAGAGTTCAATTCAAGACGCACTGCTTAATGAAATGGTAATGATTCATTAATATATCAAGCCATGTATAATTCCTTTTAATAAATGTAAAACAATTTCCACGGACTTTGAATGAACAATAATAGTCCAAATGTATTCTCTTCAACCAGAGTCCTGATATAGATACTGTTACATTATCATTAGAGATTATTTTAAAAGGACATGAATAGAAGTTGAAATGTTGAAATAGCAGAAATTTTGTTCTGGTTATAATTACACAAGAGACAAATAAGCTAAAATATAAGGACTTGCTTCATCAAAAGGTTTGTATTCACAGCTGTCTATCTGCTCCTTGTTAAAAGGTCAAAGAATTCCCATTATATAACTCTATTATTGCCCTTATTATTAGAGGATGAGTAGAGAGAAAAGGAGATGCAGCCAGAGAAAGAGGAAAAACAGGTTTGTGCTGAGATACAGAGATAGACAAAAAAGGATGTATTCTAAGCAAATCAGACACATAATATCCTTTTTTTTTAGCCCTGTGAGCATCAGCTGCATAGTGCTTACTTACTTACTATTATCTTCACATTTTATAGATAAAGGTTAAGTAAGTTGTGCCAGATAATCAAAAATTGGTTTAATACCAACTAGAATGGTTTAATACCCAAATCTATTCTCTACTTCACTATATAACATTATTGGTATATCCTTTAAGGTATAGTTTTCAAAGGGAAAGAATTCAATAGATTTATTTTATTTATTACTTTTTTATTATTTTGTTTGGGAGCTACAACCAGAGGTGCTTAGTGCCTACCCTTGGTTCTGTACTCAGGGAACATGCTCTTAGAAACATGCAGTGCCAGCAATCAAGTCAAGGCAGACAGAATAAAAACCAAGTGCCTTAACCCCTATCTGGAGTCTTTAAATTTTTTAAACAGGAGTCCAGTTCACTATCCTTTAGACTGTTGAGGGGCTGGGCTATAATTAAAAAAAAGAAAACTATGAACAAATTTATATGCACAGTGTACATATTTTATCTTGAAGTAAAAAGAAAAAAACAGTGGCAAATAAAACAACAGCAGGCCAGATAATTGTCCTCTAAGGGCTGCATGTGGGCTGCAAGCTATAGTTTGAGGACACCTGCATCTCTCTAGCCCCATCATTGAAAATGGACTGAAGGATGAAAAATTATAAGAACAAGATTTGACTTAAAATTTAAGACAGCCTCATTAACATTTTCAAGGAGAATTCATGAATGATGAAAACATATTGCAAAACAGAATGTGAGGAATAAATGGATACAAACAGTTCAGTTATTCTTTCTAAAAATGATGGGAAAGGCAAGAAAAGATGCAACGAAAGCTGGAGAGGATAGCAGAATTGAAAGGGGCTTGCTTCAGTGGGAATGTGAATGCAGGAGAGAGTGAAGATAAAAGCCAGAGTAGAAAGTCCGAGACAAAGAAACACCAATGCTTGCGTTAAGACAGAGAAATAAGAGACTGGACAAAAGGACAAAATGAATCAGACATGAAGGAAATTTGGAAGTGGGTGAGAATAGAGATTACTAGTTTCCTGAGAGCAAAGGTGAAAGAGGTAGATGGGAGTAGGGGTTAAGAAATAGACTTAATAAAAGAAAAGAAAAAAAAAAAGAAATAGACTTAATACATGAAAAATAGCCTTTATGGGTAAAATGACTGCTAAATAGTGACTTCTTCACTCTGAGTCATATAAAATAAAACCCTTTCATACAGATATGGAGAAGTCATTATAATCCTTCTAGCAATCAGTTCTGAAGCTATCAGAGTCTGGAGAGAAGATAAATCTAATATCATTAAGAGATGACAACTAATCACAATTTAGCTAGTACTTAATCTGCACCTGTATGGGACAGATAGCTCACCAGGGAGATAAATATAATGGTAAGGCTGAAGGAAGACAGATTCTATTAAGAAAGACCTAGGTAGGAAATAGTGGTGAACACAAGTTCCCCAGACACAGAGGTGTTATACATGGTCTCCAGGGTCTGCGGAAGAGTAGGATCTGTGTTCTGAACTTTTTGAGTAAAAATAATTAGTTGTGCTGGAGGCAAAACTCCAATACTGAAATGATTATATATTCAGGCTGGTCAGGAGGCCATTGGAAATTTAACAGAGGTCTTATTTAAATAACCAACCCCATTTGTCCCTACAGAAGGAACACAAAGATTTCTTACAACAAGCTTATGTTTTTACACAAAATGTAAAAAGATGGCCAGGATATAAAAATTGTCCATGGACTGAGAGAAATTCATCCATACATCTATATCCATCTGATGAGGGGTTAATATCTAAGATATTCAAAGCATGGGTAGAGCTTAGCAAGAAAGAAAATCTAACCCCATGCAAAATTGGGAAAAGAGATGAACAGATATTTTCTCAAAGAAGAAATACAAATGGCCAAAAAGCAAATGAAAAATTTCTCCATGTCTTTAACTGACAGGGTGATGTAAATCAAAACAACAATGAAATATCATCTTACATTACACAGACTGGCATACATCAAAAAGAACAAGAACAACTAGTGCTGGCATGGATATAGGGAGAAAGGGACTCTCATTCACTCTTGGTGGGAATGTCAATTGGCTTAGTCTTTTGAAAAACAATATGGCTATTCAAAAGAAGAACTGGAAATTGGGCTCCCATGTTACCCAGAAACACTACTCCTGGGTATATACCCTAGGGGTTCCAAAACACAATGCAGAAAAGGCATCTGAACTCTTATATTCATTGCAGCACTATTCACAATAGCCAGAATCTGGAAACAATCCAAGTTTCTGAGAACATATGAGTGAATAAAGAAACCCTGACATAGATATGACAGAATGCCATACACTTTTAGGAAAAATGAAGTCATGAAATCGGTTTATAATGCATAGAAATGGAGAATATTATGCTTACTGAAATAAGTCAGAGGTAGAGGGATAGACATGGAATGATCATGCTTATTTATGAAATATTACAAAAAAAGATAGCATGGAAATAATACCTAAAGACAATATAGAAAAGGACTGGGAGAATTGGTTTATTGTAGGAAACTTACCACAAAGAACATGGGAATGCAGTTAGGACAGAAAAGGGACCATGAATTTAGAAATGAGCATTCTGGACAAGAGCTAAGTGCTGAAAGGAGGTAACATGTATAACATACCATGATTTGCATGTGTACTTTATTATTATCTTCATATCATTGAATATTCAATGTTTCCTTTGTTCAGTTGCTTTGCTTTAATCTTCATGAATAATGTCATACAAGTCATTCTTATTCATGGGAATGTATCTCCATGAGAGAGGCCAGGAGAAATAAGACTGATAGATCAAAAGATGGATGGAATAGTTTTCATATCAATAAATATTATCCACTACTTTATAAAAATGCTATCACCTTCCTACCCTCTAAGTCAGAAAGGTCAACGTGCTGTTTTGCTTTCATACTAGCCAACAATTCATCAGAGAGTTCCCAGTCAAAGCGAATAAAATTAAATCTCATTGTCATTTTCATTTCCATATCCTTAATTGAGAATTAATTCAAACATTATTTAATGTTTACTGGCTACTGCTATTTGCTTTTCTCTAGATTGACAATTTATGCCTTTTGCTCATTTTATAATTGTATTTGCCTGCCTGTCAACCTGTAAGAAATCTTTGGGTATTAAAATTATTCATACTTTGTTCATTAACTGCAATATAAATATTATCAGAGCAGTACCTCTAGTAATTAATTTAATTTGTGAAAGTCTTTAGCGCACAGAAAATTTTAATTTCATAATTTCAATTATGCCTTCACATTCTTATGTACCATTTGGGCTTTAAGTATTAATTAATAGAGTATTCCCAATTCCTATATTTTACATGTAGTTTTCTATATTTAATTCTGACTCATATAGACTATAATGTCATATATTATATAGGGAAATATGGTTAAAATACATGTCTAATTTAATTTTATTTCAAATTAATATCTGATTATACAAGCATCATTTATGGAATATTACAACTCACACATAACTGGGAAATATTTATGAGTTCTCAGTATCCCATTAATAAATGTGTTCATCACACATTAATATTATATTGAAATATAGTGACATTATGATAAAAATATAGGTAATAAAGCAAATCCCAGTTTGACTCTTTTTCATGCATTATTTTTTTGTCATGTTCTTTGTCTTTCCGATAAGCTTTATGATATCTTTTTTCAACCCTAGATGTAAATAAAGCATAGGAATAATACTTTGCATGACATTAACATTTAATGTTAATTTGGGGCTTAACAAGTTTGTGAAAGGAAGTCATTTATACAACAATAACATATATACTTGGCTTTAGATTTGTTTCATATCTTTATAAGTTTATATTCTCTTCTTTTAAATTGTCTTCTTGTTTTATTTAGTCCTCAGTACTTAATTTTCGGCACAATATTTGAGTATTTCCCATAGTAAGTGAGAATGTTGTTTTTAATTAATGTTGATGTCCCCAATATTATTACCTTCATATTTCCTTCAAATCGTATAATTTTCTTAAAGTTTCTTAGTTTTCAAATATAAAACATCATAAATACAAAGATTCACTTTTAGTCTTGTCAAGTATTTATAGTAATTCTTTCAGTTTCTTGTGTTTTAGAATAACCTCTATGATCACATTAACTAATAAAGAAAATGGGACCAGAATGATGGCACAGCGGTGGTAGGGCATTTGCCTTATACCAGGCTGACCCAGGATGGACCTTGGTTCTATCCCCTGGCATCCCATATGGCACCCCCAAGCCAGGAGCAATTTTGAGCACATATCCAGGAGTAACCCCTGAGTATCACCAGGTGTGGCCCAAAATCCAAAAATAAATAAATAATAAAGAAAATGGTAAGTTCATAATATAGTTCCTTATTTTAAGCAAACATTTTATTCTCCTTAAAATTTAAAGCTATGCTTCTACCTAGTATGTTAGTTATCTGTTTGGCATTACTATATTTAGTCATACACAAATAATTTAAATTTAGTTACTGTTAGTAATTGCTTCTGAATGTTATCAAATACCCCCTTATCAGGTATTTCCATGACTAGATGGATTTTCCCCTTCAGCTTGTCATTACAATGTGCAATACTATCTTCTTTTTTTTACATCTCACAAATAAATGAGATCATTTTATGTCTATCCCTCTCCCTATGACTCATTTTGCTCAGCATAATACTCTCCATATTCATCATGTATAAGCAAATTCATGACTTTATTTTTCCTAACAGCTGCATGGTATTTATAGTGTAGATGTACCACAGTTTCTTTATTCACTCTTCTGTTCTCAGATATCCAGATTCTGGATATTGTAAATAGGGATACCTTGAACATAGGATTGAACAATAGAGATGAGAGAGATGAGAGAACAAGTTCATGATAGGAAGCTTGCCAGAAATAGTGGATGAATGCAGTTAGGGCAGAGAAGGAACCACTATGACAATGATAGTTGGAAATGATCACTCTGGACAAGAATTGGGTGCTGAAAGGAGATAAAGTAATATGCATAATACCCCTCAGTAATAATATTACACACCACAGTGCATAAAAGGGGAGATGGAGGAGGAAGGAGAAGAGAGTGAAAGAGAAGGAAAACATCTGCCCCAGGGGCATGCATGCAGAAAGGGATGTGGGAGGGAAATAGGGGACATTGGTTATGGGAAATGTGCACTAGTGAAGGGTATTATACATTGTATGACTGAAACACAATCATGAACAAACTTTGTATCTGTGGAAAAAAAAAACAGTGGTATCTGAACAACCTTGCAACCATAGTGTTTAAATAAAGTAATTAAAACATTTTTAAATGCATAAAGTTTATAAATTTCTTTGTCTGAGCCTTACTTTACTGGAGAACAGCTGTATCTCATCATTACATATTATCCCGTTGATGCATTGCTGAAATCTATTGACTAATATTTAAAATTTCTGCATTTATATTCATGAATGCAGTTGATTTAAAGTTTTGTTGAATAGATTGATTGCCGCAGACAAAATCTGAAAGGTGATTAAAGGGCTACAATTGAAAAACTCATTAGGAACTTAGAGACTCACAACTGCACTACATCTAACCTTTAAATAACAGATAATTGCCTTTTTTCTAAGCTAATGATTTTCAAACTTTGGTGTGAATTAGAACCACTAGGAAACTTTCCAAAATACTGATGTATAGATCCTTCACACAACTAGTCTAGGTGTCTTACTGGCTTACCTGGCAATTCAGACATTATACAAAAATTAGTGAACTGGTATTCTAAACTATGTAGGTAGCTTCCTAGTCATTTTTAAGAAGCTTCCATCAAAAAAAAATCATTCAAATATAGTATAGAAAGATAATTTTCATGAATCTGGTTGAATACTCTCTGTTTAAATGTTTGAATAATTTTTACATTGCCCAGAAATAAAACTCAAATTCCATATTGTGGGTTATGATGCCTGTATAATTTGACACACCATGAAATTTTCTGCTATCAGCCATTTCTGTTCTCAACCCCAACAAGTTCAAATCACTGAATTTTCTCCATCTGAAATATTTTTGTTTTTATTTTAATGTTATTGTCAAATTGTTTTTACATGGTTGGATGGGAAAATGGACGAGATATATCTACACCTATAGATATACTCAGATATAACCAACGTAACAGAAGGAGTCCATCTCTCTTGTTTACTGCTAAATTCCCAACATCTGAAATAATGCCTGACACATAGAATGAATAAATCTATTTCCTTATTCAGCTTTAGGCTTTTGGTAGATACAACTTTGCCTCATTCATGTATGTATGTAACCCTAAATTAGTACAAAACATGTGTTTGGGAAGCATTTGGCAAGTGAACAAATGAATACTTTTTGAATTTTACTTACCTTCAAATGGATATGCTTTTATACATTTCTAAAAATCTAGGTTTTAAAACATTGTTCTAACCTGCTTTTGGCAATGTTGCAGATGGAACCCAAGACTTGATTTATACTAAGCCTGTGCTCTACCACTGAAGTCACATCTTCTAAAATACTACCTTTATACCTTGTCAAGAGCTTGAAGGACTTCTGTGATATAGAAGGTGAAACTTGCAAGTCTCACTCAGATGATTCAGCTACAAATTCTCATCTAAAGTCTTCTCCCAGAGGTGTGACTACCCTTAGAACCATAATGGCGACATAAATTTTGTCCTGAAATAAGCAGAAAATGGTCATTTCATACAGACACTCTGCCTTCAGGCAGCTTCACCATCATTATAGTCACTGTATAGGTGAAACATGTCAGTAACAAAAGGAAAAGGGGACCTTGGGATCACCAAAAGGGAAAATGAAGTAAATTATAGAAGTTGGACTGGTCATTTTAACAAAGCCTTTGGAGAGGTAAAGAAATTGGAAGAAACCTATTACTGGACTTGAAAGTTACACTCCAGTGAATGTTACAGTGAGAAGGAAATGTGAAGGACAGACAGGATAGACGGTCCAAATTCTAGAGTGTGTTGCCATTCTGATGTGTTCTGTTAAGAGGTCATCAAGTAACATAGTACAGAGAGGGGTGGGAGGTAAGAAAATAGCATCAATCATGAGAAAGGAGATGGAGGATTATATCTTAAAAAACAGCATTGATTTCTAGCTATTTGCCAGGAGTCCAGATGTCAGAGCCTCCCTTCACACAAACTGAAGGTAATTAAATTAGCGAATTAAAAGTGGGTTTGACTATAGGAATTATTTCTCTATGTAGTATAACCAATAACCATGTTGTAGGTATTAAGTCATTTGCAATCAAAATGATGAAAGATAAAAAGATGGAGGCAGGTGTGCACAGGGAACCCCAGGGAATGAACAACTACACAGGGCAAAGAGAGACAAGTGTCACCTAGTTTCTACCCTAATGTCCAAGAAATTAGGTTGTGGACCATGGAAGGTCAAAGACCCAGACAAGAAGGAATTCTAAGGATGAAAAGTTTTCCCTCCCTGTCTGCTGTTGAGAGACTTTGGCCAGTGTCCTTTCCTATGTGGCCATTTTATCAAGATGAAGGGGGAGAAAAGAGGAAAGGAAGACAGGAGAGGAGGGAGGCTGAGTGCTTTTAACTTGGATTTTCAAGTCAATCTGTGCAGTCATTCCTCAGATAAGAAATGAGAATTCAGGGATATAGCTCAAAAGGACCTGTTTCTTAAAAATAGATAATAGAAAAATGGTCTTGTTAAAGACATCGTTTTAGCATGGGGGAAAAAAAATTCAGATTTGCAGCTTTCCCAGCTCAGCAGGGAGGAAACTTCATCATGCTCTTTCTGCTCTCAATTAGTCTAAGCATCTCTCTTTTGTCCTCAGGAACTCCACTTCCAGAAAAGTGGAGAAGCTGCTATTTTTAGTTGCAACTCCTCACCCCCACTCTCACCCCACCTCACCCTCCCACACACAAAATCACACAGAAGGTCTGAGCAGTAAAGAGGAGCAAGGGAGTAGCACAGAGATGGGCAGAAGAGATGACCAGAAAGGTGAGGGGAAGGGAAGGATGTGAGAATTCTGTAGGCCACAGTCTCACACACAATTAACACACTGAAGCTTCCTAAGCCAGGAACAACCAATCCAGGAGAGGTCTATGCAGTGACAAAATGAGAAAGTCTCTAGAATGTCCTAGCACTCTGAATATTGACGTATTGTGTTCTCTCTTCACACTGCCTAAGGGTAGATTCCCTCCAGACATCATTGCTAAGGACAGAGCAGGTGTGAGAAGCTATTTCACTGCCAGTATATGTGTGTGTGTATGTGTGTGTGTGTGTGTGTGTGTGTGTGTGTGTGTTGTGATGAGAAACAGAGAGGGAGAAGAGGGAGGGAGGAAGAGAGAGAAAAAAGAAAAAAGGAGGGAGGGAAGGGGAGAGTAAAAGAGAGGGAGAGAGACAGACAGAAACAGAGATAGAGAGACAGATAAAGGAAGACTAAAAGGTTTCCAGCTCATGCTCTGACATTTTTCACCTCTGAACTTCTGGGAGATAGTTCTGAACACAGAGACTGAAACATTAACTGGCATTCCATACCAGCAGGGTTTCTCTCTTATCTCATTTGGAATGAGATAAGCATTGGACATCTCTGGGCACTATAGGATTTTGACAGCATCACTGGCCCATTAGATCCAGTAGAACCTTCTTCCTTCTTCATTATGAAAATCAAAGATATTCCTAATCTCTGCCAGTGACCTGAGATCCACAACTAGACTTGGTACATACCATGATCCTTTCAGTGTAGACATTTCTGGAAACAGAACCACCAAGCTCTCCTTATCACACTGCCTCAAATGCCTGATTTAGGTTTCAGATCTGCCTCAAATCTAATGCTCACCCATCAGTAACTAGTCTAAGTCTCACCCATCCCTTAATTGCATATATACAGCTATTCTGAAAATGTTTACATATTGTTTATAGATTCTATACCAATAGATAAATCACTGGCAGTCACGACGTGTAAGGAGCCTCATTTTTACAATTTCTGATCATTGGCATGAAATTGAGAGCTTCTGGGATGATTACCAACCAGAGATCACAAGTAATTAACTGCCAGCTCTGTCACAAAACAGTTCTGGGAACTGTTGGACAAATGTTTAGCATCTCTGGTCTTCCATGTTCTCATTTTGTGAAGCAAAGTATTTAAGACCCATCATCTCCAAGTTACCACAGTATCCAAGTCAGAGCCAAGCTGCACAGAATTCTTTGTGGATCTTCCCTGAAGCTTCTTCAGTCTTCATTTTGGCTGAGGCCCCAGGACAATGATTGCCAATCACACTGAGTACATGGTGCGGCAGAAGAACCTGGCTAATCACCCACCTCTGCTTGGTGCCCGCAATTGACTAGGTGACTAGGGAAGCAGAAAAGAGGATTTGGGAGAGTCTGTCAGTCTTCTGTAGTCCTCCCTCTTTCTCACTTCAGAGCTCCTGAGACAGGCTTCAAAAGCCTGTGTCATATCCTCAAAGTTATGAAAGGCAAAGGCTGTTGTGACGAAGTAGTAAGAAGAAAGGTCCCTGCACTGGGCCAGCACCAAAGAGCAGAAGTGCTGCTGGGAGAGGCTTGTGACTCAGAGAAGCTGGCAGCAGCATCCATGTTCCCATCCAAGAACACTTCTAGAAAGCCCATGATATCAGTCCAAAGAACCTACAAATGTCTTCCTGGATGCCAGGCCTGCAGCAAGACCTGGTGTGACCAGCCAGAGGAAAAGCTTAAGAGCTGCCTCTTAAGTTGGCTTTGTGGGCTTCTTTGCTGATTCCCCTCTTCATGTCCCAGGAGCTGGATTGGACTCATCGAAGAAAATCCTCACTGTACCCAAAGTATCTTGTACAACATGTAACCTTGTTTTAATTTATACCGTCCTCATCTCAGAAAATCAGTTTGAACACAGCTGTGTTAGTAGAATCTACCATGTCTTTTTCTTTTCTCTCTCTTTTTTTGTTTTTGTTTTTTGGGTCACACCCGGTAGTGTTCAGGGGTTACTCCTGGCTCCACACTCAGAAATCGCTCCTGGCAGGCACGGGGGACCATATGGGATGCTGGCATTTGAACCAATGACCTTCTGCATGAAAGACAAACACCTTAACTCCATGCTAGCTCTCCAGCTCCTCTCTCTTTTTTTAATGCATGAATGCACTGACTTATTAAGTTTTAAATTGATTTTGCACAATACTAGAATCTGTCCCTTCCTCAAAGAAAACACTGTACCATAGAGATTTGTCCAGGATTTTTTCTAGTCTACTCACACAGATACAAGCAAAAACAAAAAGTTTTGTTTTCTAGGGCTTTTATTAGCACAGACCATAAATTTCTCTTACTCTTTCACTTAATAATACTACTCCAAGGTCTTTCCATATCAGAACATAGAGCTCTAATTTATTCACCCTTTCATTTCCATTAATTCATAATATTTAATAGTCTGCTTTTATACCAGAGTACATTCCCCTGCTGATGAGTAGTTAGGGTTGGCTTGATTTTTAACTCCAGTTTCTGCTATATGTAAACAATGCAACGGCAAAAGTGCTTGTAAATGTTCCATAATTTATACATATAAATGTTTCCTTGGGGTAAATACTAGAAAGTAGGATTGCTGGATTAAAAGTGTATGCATATTTTAAATTTAAGTAGAAGTTGTAAAATTGCCTTCAAAAACTCACTTTATGTTCCAACAACAATAAACGAGAAGACTTGTTTCTTTGTCCCATTCTTAATACTTGCTAGTATCAATATTTTAAGTGTTTCCAAGAGATTGCATTTTTCCATGCTCTTCCACTTTGAATATTCTTATTGCCAGTGCCCTCAATTCCTAATCATATTTGCATTTTTAATACTTAGCAGAAGAATTGCTCAATAGGAAATAAGTACTAGAAAATATTTTCATAAGGTTTTCCAATTACAAAAGTAGGAGAAAAACCCATTTCCAGGGTGATGAACTAGAAGCTGTGCTGGCACTTTTGATGCCTTTCCTTTTTAATTCCTTCAACTGCTCCCTTGGAGCCATGATTTTTCTTCCAACTTTATAAGAGAAACATTGAAACTCTGACAGATCGATTGCTCTGTCACAAAGATAAAACAATAACAAAAATTTTCACCCAAATCTGACCCCAAAATGCCCCCAGCCCCCAAACTTGAATAGAAAACATAACTGATGTCTCCAAGAGGCTGTTGGGTGGGGTTTCCACGGTTCTCAATAGACAGTTCACTCTAAGCATACTATCACCCACTACTACTGCACGTAATTTTAAGCTAACCTGCTGCTTCCTTTTCCTGGCACACTAATACACATAGCTCTTCAGGATTCAGGTAGGCCTCAATGCATAAGGTACTTTTCTATCTTTTTCAGGTTGCGTTTCTCAAAAGCACAGAGCTGATGGGTGGCAAGTGATACCCAGTGTCAAAGGAGAAACCTATGTAGAAAAGCTCACTAGCATAAATAAAGAGATTCCTATAGATTGGACAAACAAGGAAGGTTCTAGAACAGAACTTGATAGGCTCCTATAATATGCCAGAGGTGTGTGGAGTGAAGAGGAACAAAAAATTTTATTTGATGGCTCAAAATGTCAACAGCAAAAGAACAAAAATGGCTATATTTTTCTAGAGCTCAAATTAAGAAAAGTGCTTTATTCTCTGTGCCAAAGTTTCTAAGCTCCTCTCTTTCTTGCACTATCCCCAGAGCTTATTTTCTTTTATGGGACTACTCACTCAGGATCTCTTAATTAAAAAAGGTTGGTGGGGTGGGTCCAGAAGATAGCATGGAGGTGGGGTGCTTTCCTTGCATGCAGGACAGGGGTTCGAATCCCGGCATCTCATATGGCCCCCTGCACCTGCCAGGAGTTATTTCTGCTGCTGGGTGTCACCCCCCCCCCAAAAATATAAAATGAAATAAAATAAAGGTCGGTGGGGGCAGGCCGGAGAGATAGCACAGCAGCGTTTGCCTTGCAAGCAATCCAGGACCTAAGGTGGTTGATTTGAATCCCGGCATTCTATCCTGGCAGGTCCCCGTGCCTGCCAGGAGCTATTTCTGAGCAGATAGCCAGAAGTAACCCTAGAGCATCACTGGATGTGCCCCCCCAAAAAACCCAAAAATAAATAAATAAAAATAAATAAAGGTCAGTGGGAAAGAGATATAGTATAGAGTTAAGGCATGCATTGAGCCCCAACAGCACTCGAACTTTCAAATATCACTAGTTGCAAGCTTGGAGGCCTCCAGCACCAAAACACCAACAGAATGACCTAGCTAACCTCCAACACCACATCCCCAGCTTTAATCTAATTGTCTTATAATCACAAGGATTGCCCCCAGGCCTCCTGAGTACCCCTTAAGGAATCACAAAATTAACTAACTTGAAAAGGCTGGTGTCAGTGGAATAGTACACAACTGTTAGAAAAATGAAGTCATGAAATTTTTATACATGGGTAGAGATAAGAGTATAATGCTGAGTGAAATGAATCAGAAGGAGAGAGATAGATATAGAATAATCACTCATTTGTGAAATATTAAAGAGAAAGCATACTATGGTAATAATACCCAAAGACATTAGAAACAAGAACCAGGAGGAAACTTGCCACAAAAGTAGGGTGGTGAGGCTCAGAGGAGCAAAGAGAGTGGAATTAGGAAAAGGGACCACTATGACAATGATAGTTGAAAATCATCACTGGGCACTGAAAGGAAGTAAAGTGATATGCAAGATATCCTTTTGGTAACAGGATTACAACTCACATTTCTTAAAAAAGGTTAAAAGGGAGGGGAAGAGAAAAAGAAAAATAATAATGTCTAGCATGAAGTCAGACATCATTTTATGTCCCCCATGTGGGGGAGGTGGCTGGGAACATTGTCAGAAAATGTATACTGGTAAAGTGACGGGTGTTGGGAAATTGTATGACTGAAAAGCGTGAACAACTTTATAACTGTATAACTCACAATGATTCAAGTAAAGAAAATATTTTACAGGATGGTGCCTGAGTTAAAGGAGAGAAGGACAAGAAGCCTAATGATTGGTCAGCTATACAACTTTGATTTTCTTTCTAGAGCTAGACTAATTATGCTATCTATCTTCTAGTAGTCTGCACCATCTTGGTCAGCCACCTCTTTTTCTAACTTCTTTGGACATAGGAGACAAGTCTGTGTACCTCCTATTCTGTCCCAGTCTATCTTCACCTACCAGGTCTAACACTACTGCTACCAACACACTCACAGAACTTTAGAATTAACAACCTTGTCCCCTAATTAGGAGTTGATGTTATGTGAAACCTGGAATCTGAAATTTATGCCATTCAAGGGTCCTTTCTCCTTATTATAAACAAAATATAGAGCAACAAACAAATGTGAGGCTGAAAAATGAATTAGGGACTATAGAGATAGTACAGAGGTTAAGATTCATGCTTTGCTTTGTTTTATCCACAGGACCACATAGTCCTCTGAGCATCATCAAGATCAGCCCTG
>PVKC010024603.1:0-16815 GCA_004027635.1 Crocidura indochinensis | reverse complement strand
CCCCCCCCCCCAAAAAAAAGAAAATTCAGATCCTGGGCTGTGTAGAAAGGGCTTGGTAAGGATGGGCTGGGATCATTGTTTAATTATGATGGTTATTTCTGGCTTCTCGACTGACCCCCAGAAATGGAGAGGACTTTGTGCACATTTAAACAAATAAGTGGGACTTAGTCCTTTAGTTCTTATAACCACTATAGAACTAATGACTTCTACCACTAAAGGTTTGAGGTATAGGAACCACGTTGAATGATTCTACACTGGTCACAAAATAGTTGCTAAATAACTTTCTCTAAAGCAATCGCAATGGGATGTTATTTAGAAATTGTAGCCGTATGTAAGTTCTATTCCATGATTTGTAGAGATATATATGATCAGTGTTGGGTGAGGGCAGACGTGTGCTGCATTGCAGAATGGCCTTCTCTGGGATCTGGCATCAGGGACCAGTGGAGGATCTGCCTAAAACTGCCAGGGACAACTTCAGATTCAAGGACAGGAATGTTTTAGGATCCAAATGCAGTCAAAACAGCTCTCATACAGTCTTGGAGCTCTCCTGCACCCCCTTAATGGCTCCTGGCAGTGAGTGAGGATGGGCAACGGCTCAGCACTCAGGCTTTGGAGCCAAACAGAATCAGATTCAAATCCTGGCTCTACCACCCTGTGCCCATCATATAACCTGGGTTTAGTTGTAGAAGCTCCTGGGTTCTCTTCCTTCTCGGTAAAGCAGAGCAAATAAACAGGAGTGGGTGCTTCTCTCCTGGGCCAGAGTCTTCAGAGAGAGGCAGGCATGTATCACAGGCTCAGTAAACAGGATTTCTCACCCATGCTGCTTCCTAAGGAAATGCTGTCCTCTGTTCACCCTCCCCACCCCCAAACTAAACAGATCTTAGCTCTAAGGCAGCTCCCAATGGCACCTGTAAGTGCCCTGTGTCACAAACCCTAGGAAGTCACAGCAACAGCAAATACCCTGCCCCCTCAGAGTTCTGACTCACTTTTGGTTTTTAAACACAATAACAACTAAACCGAGCCCCATGCTGACAAATGTTTGGCTCGTCTCCTGTAGAACACATAGCTTCCAGACAATGCCTTGCAAAGGAGGCACTAAACAGGGTCTGTCCACTAATGAAAGGACAAGGGCACTTTCACATGCTGTAAACATCATCAGCCTCTACTCATGCCAACCCTGAGCCCAGAGGGACAGGGACAAAGCATGTGTGATGGGGCCAGGAATCTCAGGACAAAGAGAAGGTGATGCTGGTGGCTTCTCTTGGAGAATTGGCTCCTCTCCTAACCTCTGTCTTGATTTTTGTCTCTGTGATCAGGGTCTCTGCTCAAATGTGGGAGCATCTGAGAGCTATTCCTGCATACTTGATTTATTCATTCAATAAGGATATGCTATCCAGCTTCAAACCCAATAGTGAAGCCAGAAAGCATAACCGGAAACTGTCACTCTAGAATCTAGATCATTCCATCTGCTGCCCTACACTCTAGAGTTATAGTAAACTGGGTTAATAAGTACATTGTCCAGATGTTTGGTTCCTGAGAGTAGCTGTGTCCCATCTGGTTCCCATTGCTCTCCAAAGTTGGCAGAAGGGAGGAGATGTTCTTCCTGAAAATCAAGGTTCCACTTACATCAGCTTGTCCCTGGTAGCTCTGAGGAACTCCCTGCATGTCCCTGGGCAAAAATGAACTTCCTTTCCTAGAGAGCTTGTCTCAAAGAGAGCTTTCAGTCTCAAGTCTCAGGCTAGTATTCAAAGACCAGCATAAAGCTGGTCTCAATTGTGAGGGAAGGAGGAAGGACTGATGGGAGAGAGAAAAGGAGAGAGAGAAGTAGGGAGAGGGAGTGAGAGAGGAAAAAGAGGAAGAAGGAAGGAACGAGGGAACAAAGGAATGAAGGAATGAAAGAAGGAGATAAGGATACATGAATAGATAGGTGTGTGGGAGGTAAATAAATTGATAAAGTATGGACCTTCCCTCCTCTCCCTCTAAATGAGCCACCCTGTTGGGGCAAAGATCTGTAACCAGCTGGGTAGGTGCATAGATGGGTGGGTAAATGAACTGTTGAGTCCTGATGTCTTTACTTTCTCTCAGGTGAGTGGTAGTGAAGCCTATCTCTGAGCATGAAAACATTTACATCTCCACTTTGCATCTCTGCTCTACAAGATCCTCATAGAGACCAAAGGAGCAAAATTTTAACTAGCTCCCTACTTGGGAAAATACCAGTCAGCAATAAAGCCTGATGAAATTAAAAAGATAACACAGATGAATGTTGACTCCACTCATTCATTTATTCATTCTGTCTGGGATGTCACACATGAGATATGGAGAGATTAACACTTATTGCTTCAGGAATCAGACCTGGGCAGCAGGAAAAACAAAATGTCTGTATTCCTCACATTTTCACGTTCACCAAAAATTCAATCCCTACAACCCTCCACCATCCTACATATGCCTCCTCCCCACAAACCAGTCCGTGTCTTTTAAACTTTATTTATTTATTGATTTTTGGGCCATATCAGCGGTGCTCAGGGGGTCACTCCTGGTTCTATACTCAGAAATCACCCCCAGTAGGTTGAGGAACCACATGAGATGCCAGGAATCAAACCAGGTCCCTCCAGGGTCGGCCCGCATGCAAGGCAAATGCCCTACCGCTGTCTATCTCTCTGGCCCCAAACCAGCTCCAGTTAAAGGTGACTTCCTGGAGTGTCCCCCAGAGGGCACCACAGGGTTGTCCCCTGGTGGATGTAGAAGGGACCTATCTTCCCAGAGAGCCTCTGAGTAACATTGAAGGCTTATGCCCTCAGAAGTGTCTGACCAGCACTGTGCCTACACCTAGCAGGCATCTGATCTCAGAGCAGAAGATACAGTAAGAAGGAACACACAGTGGGACTGGGTGTAACCACCGGGAAGAGATCAGATATGCACTGGGTTCCCCAGGTCCCTCTGTCAACTCTGAGAGAGAGTCACCACCAGCTGGATTTTCTTCTGACTCTCCAAACTTTGCTAGTTCTATGGCCTCAATTCTGTGGAAGGAGCAGAGGACAGATGATCAGAGGCAGGGTTATCCAACATTTAAACATTTAATGACTCCTTCAACAGGACAGCACACAAGGGCAGGCCTCTTCCTCCTTCTTCCTTTCCTTCTCCCATCCCCCCTCCTCCCTCCTCACCCTCTTCCTCCTCTATCTTTCCCTCGTACTCCTCTTTCCCCATCCTCCTCTCCTCCCTTTCTCTTACTTTCCTCCCCCTCCCTCATCTCACTCTTCCCACTCTCCTCCTCCCTTCCCCTTCTCAGTCCCCTTTTCCCTTCCTTCTGCATTTTTTCTCTACCTCACCCTCACCTTCACTCTCCTCCTGCAGGTGAAACTTCCTGTCTCATAACAGATGTCCTACAATTCCCTTGGATCCAAAATAAAAGAGTAGTAGGAAGGGTCTTTTCACTTCCAAATTCAAATCCTCTCTATGTCTCATGCCTAGCAGAACTGTAGTGCACAAAAGGGGTTCAATATAGATTTGGGGGTAAATGAATCCACAACTCTCCCCCCTTGAGTTTTATAAGGTATTCACAACAACAACAAACACCAGCATTTTCACTCTCACTAGAGATACCAACAATGGATGGCTTCTGGGAAGGAAACGGAACATGGACAGGAGGAAACTGAAAATGTTATGTGGTGAGCTGGAGGCTCCCTGAAGCAAATATTTTGGAGTAAGAGAGCCTAGTTAGCCAGGCCCTGCATGACCCAAGCAACGGTGCTGTGCCTTGAGAGGAGAGTCAATACCCCAACTTTCCTCCTGTTAGGCTTTATACAACTTCACAGCATCTTTGCTTATGTCCTAATTCCCTGGTAAATTTTGAGTAAAACTCTCAGTGAAAAAATTCTGGTGTTTTCTCTACTGGGCTTAGGGGACTCAGGAGAGAACTAAAAATTCCTACTGATTCTTGGCAGGGAGCTTAAACAGCAAGAAGCAAACCTAAAGATTCCTCAGAACAAGTAGATTCAGTAACTCTAAGCAGCTTGATGTTGCTACAGGAACTAAGGAAGAACAAATGAGAATGAACTTCCCTTGGTAAAGTCTTAGCTAGGTGTCTTTACTCTCTAAGCCTCAGTTTATCTGTAAAATAGATATTATTTGCATATGGTAGAAGTAAAAAGTTGTCAGAGAGAAGTAGCTACTGTTGGCTTTTTGGGTTGAAAATTAATTAGAATAATAATTAAAGAATTTAGCCTACTTCTTGGTTCAGAGATGATATCTGATATTTGTAAGATTTCCCAGCAATTGAAGCAAGTTTCTAGGGAAAGAAGAAAGAGCCAAGGAGAAACAATGTAGTAATGACAGTAGTGATAACAATAACAATGATAATGATGGGGATGGTGGCTTTGGTGTTGACAGAAATGATGACACACTGATGGGAAAGATGATGGAGATGATAAAGGTGTTGCATGAAAATAACAATGATGGTGCTGCTTGTGATGACAGGAATGAAACTGATGGAGATACTGGTAATAGCAATGGGTATTATGGCTGGAAAAAAAAAAAGAAGCAATACTAAGCACTGCCTTTACTGCCCATTAGACTTTATTCTAGTTTTTCACATACTATCCTACCAAAGCCTCCAGCCCATCAATGTGTATAGGTAGAAGGGATAGAATTCTTTCCTGCCTCAATTCATCATTTTACGAATAAATTCGGAGAGATGAAGAGACTTATCCCTCACACTGCTCAATGCCAGCTCTGCCCAAATGTGGGGCATGAACTACACCTAGGACCATACTTTAGTAACTAGGAGATCCCTGTTGGAAGGGGATAGGTAAGGGTAAGGGAACAGGTCAATGCCTCAGGTATAAGAAGATAAGGAGCTTGGGCAGCCCTTGAAAGGCCTAATATGTGCATCAAGTTTTCTTCAGCCCGATTCCATCTGGTCCCCACTGTGAGATTCTGCATTGTTGGGGGCTAAGTCATTATAATTGTTGGGCTAAGTAATCCCCAGATGAAAGGATCAAAGGCAGGGTTATCTAACATTTAAACATTTAATGCCTCCTTCAACAGGACAGCACACAAGGGCAGGCCTCTTCTTTCTCCCATTCCCCCTCCTCCCTCCTCATCTTCTTCCTCCTCTATCTTTCCCTCCTAGTCCTCTTTCCCCATCCTCCTCTCCTTCCTTTCTCTTATTTTCCTCTCCCTCCCTCATCTCACCTCTTCCCACTTTCCTCTTCTCTTCTCCTTCTCCCCCCTTTTCCCTTCCTTCTACATTTTTTCTCCACCCTTCTCCCCCCTTTTCCCTTCCTTCTACATTTTTTTCTCCACCTTGCCCTCACCCTCACTCTCCTACTGCAGGTGAAACTTCCTGTCTCATAACACATGCCCCACAATTCCCTGGGATCCAAAATAAAAAGTTAGCATAATTGTTCTGCTGCTTGGGAGCAAGAGCTCTGAGTCCAATCCCTGGCCCTTGCCTCTAACACAAGTTGAAATCTAGACAACTGGCTTGGGCCTGTCCATGCCTGTGACAAGGGCCCTCTGCTCTGAGAACCCTCAGCTTTGTCTTCACCCTGCGACCACTCCTCCCTAGCTTTTCCTACCTCTTCCTGCTTCATCATGGCCCCTTCAGACCTGCCTGCTACACCCAGACATTCTCTCAGGTTCCTGCCCCCCACTAGGACTGAGCATGTCCTTGGTGGTAAGAGCCCCACACCTGTGCCAAGGATGCCCCCATCTCCTCTCAACATTCCCCCTTCAGTGACAGCAATACCAGGAGAAGCCCCCTAGGCTCTCAGTGAGCCAACAGCAGAGGCTGGTCAGAGTCGTGGTTTAAAAATAAAAGTGCCCAAGTCCCCTCAGCGCCAACTGCCCACACAGCCTGCAGGCTGTGCTGCCCACTTCCCAGATGCCATCATGGCCGCTGTGGGTGGCACAAAGAGAACAAAGGGGGTAGGGAGTCCCAAGAGGCCTGGGGGTGGTTAGTGAAGGGGACGGACATTCCTCAGAGGCAAGAGCCCAGAACGGGACTGTTTACACCGTCTGGCCACCGGCTCTTGAGAAAACTTGGCTGGGTCTGATTCTGTAGCACAGGTGCTCAGCTTCAACCAGGTCCAAACCACAGGCCCTTGGGTCACTGACCAGCTATGAGAGTCTGGACAGGGCACTGCATCTCTGAGCCCCAGTCCCTCTCAGTCATCAGAATTGGTTACCTTGCCCTTTTGATGGGCTCTGGCAGGAACTCTGTGGGGTCACTCTCTGGTCCTGGGCTATTCTGGGGCTGGTCTCTGCAAAGTTAATCAAAAACCAAAGCAGTGAGGGGTAGAAACGCCCCACTTGATTCTCTTGTCAAGTCCAGAACTCCAAAGTCCGGGCACCCTCTGTACAATGATGTTCATCTACCTGTAGATTAACGAGAGAGTGGAGGCAAGAGAGAAGCCATGTACTCGACAGCTAGCACTGGTCTAAGACTCTAAATACCTGGGTCACACCCCTGGAACTCAGAGGCCCTAGAGATCACCAAGGCTACTCAACCTGTGTGTTCTATAAAGATGGGGAAAATGTGACTAACTCAGGAGCAAGTCGCTCACACCAGTATTCCTCACTCTGGTTCTCTTTACTTTCTCTGTGTGGTCTGCTTAGCCCAGCACATCCTTGTTCTCAGTTTCATGTTAGATGGCTGAGCTGGGTGAAGGTCCTGACTGTGCTCCAGAGGCTTCTGCAGGGGGCTGAGAAAAATCCCACCAGGGCCTACTATCTCCTTACATAACCCACTCCGGTTACATAACCTGCTGCTGCTTCCTTCTGGAACAACACCTCTGCGTGCAGATTCAAATATGAGAAGCCACCATACATTGTCACTACCCCATGAGAAAAGGGTCCTGACCAGATTTGGGGTCTAGGGCCTGGGACCAGTTAAGAGCTAAAGCTCCATCCAGCACAGAACACAGAGGGATACCAGAATCTGGAGTGGGGGTGTGGTTGTGTCTGTGGGGATATCCTGGAGATATCCACCCAGCCTGACCCTGCTACTCCAGCCCCATGCCCTCAATTCCAAAGGCTCTCCTGCAAGTTTATCAGCCCTAAGAGATGGCCAGGAGGTGGAACCTCTGAGTTGTGGACTCTGGACTTTACTCTCGACGATGAGGCAAGGAACTGCGGACACAGTCCTGCTCTCTGTGTCCCTGTCTAGAGGAAATGACAGAATGGATACTTGGTGGCTGGGGATGGTAAATGAAAGTTCAAACTGTCAGCACCTAGCACAGGGACTGGCACAAGAGAAGTTTTAGGTAGACAGCAAACCTATTTGACAGATGACAAAACTGAGGCCCAAACTCAGGAAGGGAACAGAGAGTCGAACAGTCCCAGGTGTGCTGGTAGGTACCATGTTCTTCCCATCCCTGAGTTACTCCCCTAGAGAACCCAGCCGAACAGGAAGTGCTGATTTCCCAGGGGACAGATGAAGACCATCCTCACCCACTCTTCCCCTGCTTCCAGGTCTAAAGTTCAGGCTTCCTGGAGCATGTGATTAGGAAGCCTGGGAGTCACCACAAAGATGACACATCTGGCTTCAGAGCTCTGCAGCCTGCGGGAATTGAGCAAGACAACGTTGTCATGAGGGATGTCCCTGTGACCTGAAGCCATCCTTTGGAAACTCGGTCATCCTTTAGTATCCCTCCGACTGGACTGGGGACCACCATGCTATGTGACCTTGACCAAACCAGTTGACCTCTCTGGGCTCTTCTGTCCCCATCTGAAACAGGAAACCTGATCCCTGGGCAAACAATTACCGGGGTTATTGTGAAGACCTATTAAGATAACGAGTTGGAAATTGCTTTTCAGCAGAGAAAGTACCGCACAGCTGCGATGGCTCATCACTTCCCCAGCCTCCAACTCCCTCCGACTCAGCAGGAACTGGCTAATGGACAGACACCAGAGGCCTCTCTACTCCTCGGGCTATTCAAACAAACACCTCTCTCCTCCACTGCCCTAGCTCTAGGCTGCCCTTTGGAGCCAAAGGCACAGCTCCCAAGCTTTCCCTCCTGTGCTGGGACTCATTACAGCTTTCTATTTGAACTCAGACCCTGCCTGGCTGCCCATGTACGTCTCTACCTGTCACTGTGACCTCCTTGAGAATGGGGTCCATGGTGCCCATTTTATAGACAAGGATGACTAAGCTCAGAAAGGGAGACCACTTACATGGAGTCACACAACTGTCAGTCCAGTGGAGCTACATGTCAAATCAGGTCTCCCCAGCTACACAACCTACATTCTGAACTACTTGAAGTTGATTGCCTTGTGCTCATTTTACAGAGAAAGGGAGGCCCAGGCTGCAAACTTGGGCCAATCTTGTGCTGGGGCCTGGCTCCTTCCTGTGGTTCAGTACACAGAAGGGGGATGAGGAAGGCGAGGGAGAGAAGCCAGTTCAGAGCAGCCCACAAACACCCTGCATTTCAGTCTCCCCTAGAGTCTGAGAAGAACCAGACCTGAAACTAGCCGCAAAAACCCATCTAGTCCCTCTCACTATAGATGGTTGGAGCAGAAATTCCCAAATAACCACTGACAGTTTCCTGGGAGCTTATTAAGCCCCCAAATGCTGCACCCCAGAGTGCATGATTTAGGAGGAAGGAGGTGGGGACCGGCAACCATGCTGGGTAGCTCTCTTTAAGCCTCTCTCATGTACCACAGTCAAGAACCCAAGCCAAGGAGAATTTTCCTAAGGCCATATGAACCCAAACCCCTTCCTTGCCTGTTAAAACTTCAAATGTTAGGATGAATGGAGCATGGTGGAGCCTTTTCACTTTTTTACCGGACTGATTCTTCTCTTTGTACCTACTTACCAGGACCTGCAGACTGAGCTGGTTCAGGTGCTAGGGTGAGCAGAGACTCAAGCTCTTCTCTCTGGTTCTGTTTCATACCAGTAGAGTGGTCAGCCCAGAGAAACTCTCTGAGCCTTCCCCATCAAGGACCCCCTGACTTGGACCCTAATTGAAAGCTGGGAGCTTAGCCCCATTTTACAGATGAGTTCCCAAAGCTCTGAAAGTCATTTTCAATAGCTGTCTCCCTCCTCCAGGCGGGCTACCCCTCCATGCCTCCCACCCCGCCCCCCCGGCATTCGAGCAGAACTTTCCCGTTGCCACGGCAACCCCCCCGGGGAGGCCTGTCCTACTTTGCAGGCCTGGCACTGAACAGACAGCCACCCCCTCCCCCTAGGACTGAAGGATGGGCTTTATCCCACTCATGGAGACAACTGCTCTTACCCAGAAAGGACTGGGTCTGCTCATTCAGACATTCAAGTGCTGAGCAGTTATCAACAATGCATAACAAGTCATAGGTAGCTGTAGTATAGCCATAGATATAGTTGTAGTTGTAGCCAGAGGTAGCCATAGTGTAGCAGGGGTATACCCCTGGCCAAGGGGGCTGTTCTGCTCCCCCCACCCACCCATGGCAAGGCATGGCAAGGCAAGGAAGAGCTAGAACAGTGGTGCTAACATTGTTGGTTATGGTGGTGTTGAGGATAGTGGCTAAGTACTAAAGGACCATCTCAGCCCTTCTACAGAAATTCACATAATCTTCCCATAATGACTGCAGAAATGGGTGTCATGTTATATCTTTACTTTACAGAGATAGAAACTCAGGATCCAAAGAGGTTAAGAAACTTGTCCAAGATCCCACAGCTGAGAAGCAGCCGAGCCAGAAGTAGGACCCAGGGAATTCCCGAGTCACACTCCGGTACCTCCAACGCTATCACACTGTTCCTACAAGGCTCCCATATGTCCAAAAGTGATCTCAGTAAGTGGAGATGAGGGGCCAGCAAGAGGAAATGAAGTGACTCAAAGGGTGAGTATGCATCTTCACACCAAGGACATCTTGATTTGATAGTCAACACCACATGATCCCCTGAGCACCAAATGGATATGGCCACCGCCTCCTACACCATATACACATACCCAGAAAAGAGAAAAGGGAGGCCAGACTAGAGCACAGGGCAAGGGGAGAGGGACCCTGGGGAGCAACTTCAAGAGCTGTTGGACTCCTGGGAAAGATAAAGTCTTAGATGAATGGCTTGACTCCATGCCTGGTGTGGAGGACTCAACTAGGCTTCAAGACATGTGGGGGAAATACCTAGAAGATGGTCTGAGCCAGAGGTGAGCTCAAAAGTCTCAAGAAAAAACCCTTTCATGCAGCTCAATGTTGGGGAGTAGGACATGAGCAGCTTGCATGCTCCTCCTACACCCCACCCCATCCATCTTCACATCTACATACAAAATTGCCTCCTTTCATGCCCAGGTGATGAACAGGTTTAGTCTTCACAGTGCTTGCAAACACCTAGAGTCACATTAGTACAGAATTTAGAGTGTGAAGCCCTTACATAGATTCCAAGCTCACCTGTGGGAACTTGGGCAGGTTGTGACTTCCCTGAACTTTAGTCTCCATGTCTGTGAGAGGGGCATATTTATCCCATTGCATCGTCCATGTGTCAGACTGTCATGAGGGTTTAGTGAGTCAGCCTCAATGACTCAGTAAGTCAAACCCTCCAGTTCCTTAGCTCCATATACACACAGCTCAGAACGTGCATGTATACAGTCCCATACACAGAGTGAACTCAACCCCCCACAGCCTCTCTCGGGGCTAATATTTGGGTCAGTGCTCCCACAGTACAAGCCTGAATAAACAACCAACTCTGACCCAGAAGGGAATGCAGTCAGGGCTAAGGGCATGATTTGATATATGACATATTTGACATATGTCATATGACATTTGATATATGTCATATGGCATATTTTGTCCATCTCAGCATGTCACATGCCCCTAGCTGGATCACATGATGGATTTTTTGCTTGTTTGTTTGCTTGTTTGTTTTTGGGTCACACCCAGTGATGCTCAGGGGTTACTCCTGTCGATGCACTCAGAAAGTGCTCCTGGCTTGGGGAACCATATAGGACACCAGTGGTTTGAACCGCGGTCCATCCTAGGTTAGCGCTTGCAAGGTAAATGCCCTACCATTTTTACCACTCTGCTCAGGCCCCCAACATGATGGATACTTGAGGGATACATGGTGCTCTGTTTCTGGGCTTCAATTTATGGGGATAGGGTGCCTGAGTTTGTTTGTTTGTTTGTTTTTCAGGGAAAAACTGTGAGGGAAAACAATTTGAGGTCTGGAAGACTGATCAGTGAGTTGGGGAGAGGACAGGGAAAGATGCTAAAGACTCCAACTTCCTCCCACAGGCCTCCAAAAAGTAGGAACTACACTTAAGACTGATGGAAATGCCACAGAGCAACAGTCAAGCAACCAAGAGCTTGTTTGTTTACCTAGATGGGGATGATGTGCTGATGCCTAGGAAGACACAACTCCCTGGGAATTATCTAAGGGCAGTTGTGGATCCATCCTGTCCCTGCCAGTTGAGGAAAAGTGTCTTCAAGTAGAACAGCCTCCCTGTCACCACCACTGTCACTGTGGATCTCCTAAGAAAGAAAAGACACAGAGAAAAGAGTACTTAGGGACACCCCTCTTGGGAGAGGGGCCTGGAAAGGCCCTTTTGTGGAGGGACACTTTGTGGAGGACATTTTGTGGAGAGACATTTTGTGGACAAGTTTGGGTTTGTATATATCGTGAGGCATTCTATGAAAGGAGGACAATATCAATAAAGTCACGTAGTGTGTTGGCAATGCTGTTGATCTGGATGAGAGAATGTCTGTCAGGAAAGAAGATGTATGTGGTGGGGTGGCTCAGATGGCCCAGATAAACAAGGGACTCATTCATGAGCTTCCTGTTAATGTTTAGTCCCATGTGAGATAGGGCAGTCAGAAAAGAAAAGAAAAATATCTGAGAATGAATGCTGGATGGAGAATAGATACATGAATGGATAATTGGTGGATGGATGGATGGATGGATGGATGGATGGATGGATGGATGGATGGATGGAGAGATTGATGGAGAGATGGAGAGATGAAGAGATAGGTGAATAGATGGATAGGTAAATGAATGGATATATGATTAGGTGGATGGCTGGATGGATGGATGGATGAATTTTTGCATGCAGAAAGATTGGGGCGGTGCATGATAAATGTGAATTGAGAAATGACACTAGACTCAAAACCAAACCAAAGATTCAAAGACCTTTGAACTACAGAAGCCACCTCTGGGTCCCAGAAAACCTTTAAATGCAAAATTTTAGGCTCGGGGCCCAGGAGATAGCATGGAGGTAAGGCGTTTGCCTTTCATGCAAAAGGTCATTGGTTCGAATCCCAGTGCCCCATATGGTCCCCCATGCCTGCCAGGAGCAATTTCTGAGCATGGAGCCAGGAGTAACCCCTGAGCACTGCCGGGTGTGACCCAGAAACAAAAACAAAAAAAAAATTTTAGGCTCAGGCCATGACTGAACCACCTGAGGAGTGAGGAGAGGCTAAACTTCAGGAACAAAGACCAGACTAAGAAAATCAAAGCAGAACAATAATAGTCCCAAGCTCTCCCCTTAACTATACCCTAACAGCAGATTTAGAGGTGGGTGGTTTTGTGAAAACTGTATATAAACTAATTTGGCAGAATAAAAGGTGTGCATTTCCCCACGTGGGGGTTACCCAAATCTCTGACTAAATGACATACTATCTTTTACTTTATGCTACACATTCTCTACATTGAGAATGGAGCTCTTTTTAAGATGTATACTGGACTCTCTCCACTCAGGAGAAGCCCACAGTCTCTTGGATTTCTTTCTCTACCTTCATATTTCAAAAAAATTAAATTTATCTCACGTCACTCGTCATCTAAAATTTTTTCTGTAAAACTTGGCAATAGACTAGGAAGAGATTAATTAGCTCATATTGATTTTTCTCTTCCTGCAAAAAGTCATTCCTCATTCCAGCCTAAGCCTCCTAGGCACATCCCAGGGGCCAAGGTAGGTAAAGAGAAAAGTACTAGACTTGACTATATCTCTTCTCTCTATTTCACATAAAGCATCTGCAATGGACGGATTGCAAGTGTGGATGGATAGATGCATAGATGGATAGAGGAAGGAAGGAAGGAAGGAAGGAAGGAAGGAAGGAAGGAAGGAAGGAAGGAAGGAAGGAAGGAAGGAAGGAAGGAAGGAAGGAAGGAAGGAAGATTACTAAGTGGATGTACAGATGGATGAACAAATGATGGAAAGAATGAACAAATAGTATGGAGAATAAAGATAAGTGTGAGCAAGGGTTCCTGGCTAGAAATTGGGAAACTTAAGTTCAGTTCCCTACTGTGTCATTAGCCAACAGACATTGGAGCTAACTCCTCGATTTCACTATATGTAAAGCCCAGATGTTTCTCATTGATTTTGTGATTTTGAAGACAGAAGCAAGGATTCAGGCAAGAAAACTTACTCAGTACATCCTTCATGGGGAGTTCTGGCAGCTGAAATCATGCTCTCCAGTTAAGAGAACAGCCATGAGGGAGAAGGGTCAAGACCTAATTATCAGGAAAGCTGGATATCAGTAACTTCCCCTCAGTCTCTTCCCTTCTTGAACCACACTCTCAGCAGATGCCTCCAGCATTTGGGGATTTGGTGCATCTCCTCTAAGAGGCCCCATCTACAGAGCGAAGAGCCGAATGCCACCTGTCTCCATCCCACAGAGGACATTACAGCATCTTGGGAGAAGCACTTCTTCCCAGCTCCTGGAATTACCCGTTGCTTCCTAGGCAGATAAATGGAGCAAAACAGAAGATGCTGATGCATTTCAATGGAACAAGGCAGGCGGAAGTTTATAAGTTTTTGGCCGCTTTTGAATATTCATTTGCCCAAGGGAATGCCAGGAAGCCAGATCCAGGGGCCTAGATAGAGGTTATTTAAGGTTGGGGGGAGGGAATCACAAAGGTAGGTTGGCAGGATTCCCTGTTCATCATGCTCCCAGGAGCTAACTGTGGTTCTCCACCAGCTAAAATGTCACAGGCAGGAAGTAAATTCTGGGAGCGAATACACCCCATGGTTACTGTTGCCATAGCAACCACCTTCCTGTAACCATGTGCACAAGGCAGACCACGGCAGATAAGTCCAAGGAGGTAAATGATGGGGTGTCAACTCAGGGCTCCAACAGGTCCCTTGAATTTTAAAATAAGTCTCAGAATCCTAGCACACATCCCAGGTTTCTCAAACATTCCTGGGAATTCTGAAAGAGTCTAGGGTCCTGACATAAGTCTAGAATCCCAATATCTGTTCTTAAAATAACACACAAATAAATTGTTGTTTCGTTTGGGGGCCAAATCTCTCGATGCTCAAGGGTTACTCTTGGCTCTATAGTCAGGAAATACTCTGGCTGTGCTCAGGGGACTGGACCACATGCGAATGAACTGGGGTTGATCACAAATAAGGCAAATGGCCTACCCACTATTGCTCCAGCTCCCCAATAACTGTCTTTTGATTCCAGAAGTTTTTTTAAGCCAACATCCAGAACACATTTGAAAATATCCAGAGTACCACTATTTTTAACAGGCTCTGTACACTATTCAGACAGCACCTCCAAACTTTAAAACATAGAAATGAACACATATTTATTTTACGTGGGCCTACAGTACCACTAGGAGCAACCCCCAAGCACACAGCCCAGAGAGGCCCTGAACACTGCTCTCACTGGCCAGGCCCATCTTCCGTTGCTTAGTCTAACCTGGGGCACAGCAAGCACTCAGGCTTGCTTGAAGGAGAGACTCAGGGAACAACCTGTGAACTGATAACCGTCCTCACACCTTCAAAATTGAGACTTCACAAATTGGTCATCATATGCTACATTTTCCTCAAATGTGTCTCTACACTGGGCTTTCTGCAGCAGAAATGAGTCAGTACTGAGTCATGCCTGCTCCCTGCCAAGTCTCCCTAAGTGATCAATAGCACCTTAACCTGGAAGGGCCCCTCAATTTAGGCCCAGGGTCCACACTGCCTAGGGGCACAGAAGGGTATGAAAAGTGAAGCTTTACTGTCTTGGCCTCAAGTATGAGGCAGCACCTGCCTCTATCCACAAGGCTAGCCCTTTTCAATGTCCCTGCCCACACAGTTACTCAGAGGCTCCCTGGATAAAAACATGGTCCATGAGCAGGTTTCAAGCTACTGCTTCGTCTCGGGCTCTTCCCTAGCACACTCTCGTCCTCTCCATCTCCTCCCAGTCTGGGTCTCTCTTTCTGAACTCTCCCTTCTGTTGCTCACAGGTAACAGGCCTCTGAGAGTCCCTCTGTGCCCTCAAAAGTTCAGTGCCCCCCTCCACATACCACTACTGAGCATCATCCTTGCACTTCTGATGGTGGATAGCTCCCATTGGAGTGCCACTGGTGACATTGGAGCCTCCCACACCACCCAGTAAGTGTGAGGCTGTTCAGAGAAGGTTCTCACATTACTCCCCAGGTCTTTGCTTCCTCTTCAGAGAGGTCCAAACTTCCAAACCAAATTACAAGACACCTCCCCAGAAGGGACTGAAACCCACCCCCTGGCACTTCTTGACTCCCATGGCATTGGAATTTGCTGTGGATTGTCAGGATGGACCTGTTACCCCACCCCCCATTCTTCCTGTGTAATCTTACCTACAAGAAAGACCTGCCCATTTCTGGGAGGGGTCTTTGAGGGGTTACAAAAGGTTTGGCTGGAAGGCCAAGGAGAGATGAAAAGATTTTGGAGGATAGAGGGAGCAGGAGGAGAAATGTCTGAAAGAAGCTAAGACGCAGGGCAAGCTGAGGATAGCATGCTTAAATAGGTTTAAGATATTAGGCCACACATGTTGGCCAGGGTTGAATAAAGATGGTATCTCCAGAAGCCTGCCTGTGAGTTTTCTACCCGCCGCTATCCTGAAAGCTGCTGACCTGCCGACTGGAGGGGGTTGCAGGCACACGTGGCCCAGGTTGGAGGAGAAAGGCCCCTTCATCACCATCCATCTCCACCCACCACCATCCAAGCCCATCCAAAGGGCTTTTATTCATCAGGGCCCAGCATCTCAGATCCAAACAGTTTGAACTAGACTTTGTCCACTGTCCCACTGGGAGAAAAAGGAATGCCACAGGAGGACAGAGATTATGAAGGGATAGACTAGAACCAGAGGCTTCGCAGCCCTTCCATACGTGCTTCAACACAGAATAGCCTCACTGAGTCATCTTTATCTTTCATTTGTTTAGTTTGGGAAGCCACAACTGGAATGCTCAAAGGGTTGCTCCTGGCTCTCTGTTAAGGGGGCTTTATGTGATGCTGGGCATCGAACTCAGGTCAGCCACTTGAAAGGCAAGCATCTTTCCAGCTGTATTATCGCTCCAGTCCCTCAATCCACCCACTTTAATAGTCAATCCTGTGCTAATTCAACCATTCTCAGGGTAGACACTGAGCACCTTCTATACTCCCAGAGCATCTGCTGCTGACAAACACCTGCTCTGAAGAGAAAGGCAAGAGAGACTAAACCTCCCTCATGGCATGAGGAAACAGACCACAAACGAGTGCTGGTGAGGATGTGGAGGAAATGGAGCTCTGGAACACTGTAGAGGAGAATTTAGATGGTTGCAGTCTCTGAGAAAAAAAAGTGTGGCACTTCCTTAAGGAAAGAAAAATGAGAATTCCATAGGAGCCAACAAGATCAGAAGGATGGGAAAGCATTCAGAGGAGAGGGGAGGGACAACCTTGGCTCAAAGCAGATGCCCACAGGCATATGACTGGGAAGAAATCGACTGATGTAGATGTTTGAAGAAATACTAGGCTACCATAAGCAATGAAATGGTGCCAGACAGAATGGATGGAATATGAGGGGATTGGAAGGAAGGAAGGAAGGAAGGAAGGAAGGAAGGAAGGAAGGAAGGAAGGAAGGAAGGAAGGAGGGAAGGAAGGAAGGAAGGAAGGAAGGGAG